>LPNX010181045.1:76404-116713 GCA_001517045.1 Pseudotsuga menziesii | reverse complement strand
GCAGTCCATCATCCTGAACCTCTTCAGGATCTCTACTACATACTTCCCTTGTCCAAGGAAGATCCCATCTGTACTCTGCCACACCTCCATACCTAGAACAATAGTGCATCGACACATAATAGGATCATCACTGGTCTTCCACCTTCAACCTTGGATCAAAGGTTGAAATCCACTTTACTCTCAGTAAAGCCTAGAGTCATCAGTAATCTTCCCATCCTGTCATACCATGTCGAACCTCAATATATTCTGTAGTCACTCCCTCTGAAGCGGAGCATCATACTTCCTCTGTCTTCTGTACTCTATGCACTGAAACATTCTGTATCGGAGTGACAAGTAGTATCCATCTAGGATCACTGGATACTAAGATCCTTTATCTTGAACTTCTTCAAAAGTTCATCTTGCACCCATCTGTGAGCTTGTCATCCTCTATCAACCTTGTAGCAAAGGTTAAGATATTCATCAAGCTCATCATGTATGTGTTATCCCATGGGTGTCTTCTGAACTCGTACAAGGCCTTCTTTCATTTGTACACATGATTATGCATGTCATGTGACTTCACTTCTATTAGTTGTAAATGTTTCTTTGTAGACTATGCCTTCTCTTCATGAGAAGCCTCATGCTACGAATCTTGTTTTGTATCCCACAATGTTTCCATATACTGCATAATGGAACAATGAACTTCTCTTCAGGTCTTGATACTGTGCCTTGACATCATTCTTCTTGAACTGATCTTCCCTTTCTTCTTGGTGGCTGGAAGGTTCTGCATCAATGATGTCACTGCACTCGTCATATTATTTTTTGTCTTTGAACTATCGTCACTTGTTCTTCGGAACAAGTCTTCATTCTTCTTTGCTTGTAGGCGATTATGTATGCGATCTTTCCTACAAGTCAAATGCAATTGTATGGTTAGAACATTTCATAAAGAATATTCATACTGGAAAATACTTATGCATAAATATATGATCATGCAACTACTTTAGCCAATACAACATTCATCCATATCTCACTGAAACTTTCTAGATGCCTTCCATCTCTACCAGGACAACATTGAGATTGTGTACTAATCCAATATGTCAGCAAAGAGGTTTCATTCTAGATAAGTAGCAATGGAGAATTTGTATAGCCCCATGAGCTACTTACCCATCACATGTATATTAGTAGTATACTGTCGTTAATGCAAACATCCTATCATGCATGATACATCAATTGAATATAAACAAATGCATAACAAAACAATATTATGAAATGACAATTGAATACTTATCTTTATTTGTTTCATGGGCGTACTCCTTCTTGAGTCTTCAGCTTCATCGTCTTCTTCATTCATGATAGCATCGTTTCTTATCCAAATGCTAGGATGGATAAGAAGTTCTTCAAGAGTTGAGTTCTTCAGATTCCTCATCGCTTGAGGGATATTCTTTGGATGGAAAGAGCTTGATCTTCAGTTGCTCCCACCTTCTCTTCTTGAGATTCTTCTTCTTGTGAGTTCTCTTTCTAGAGTCTATTGAAATTAATCACTTCCTTCTAGCACACATTCCTCACATGAATGAATTCCATGATCCTGGGAGGCCATTCAAGGTGGCCATCACCACTTTTGCATTCTTCACTTTTTCTTTTACCGCTTCAAGTTGTTCTTTGATTTGAGAGACTCTTATGACTGCATGGTCTCTGCATTCTAGATATTCACATTCTTCAACTGGTTTCTTTAAGTCATATTCTGATTTTGTTCTTCCCTTCAAATAGCTTGAAATTTTGGAAGACCTTAACAGCTTTGCTTGCAATAGGTAGTGCTCTGTAATGCACATGTGCAAGCCTTCTCTGCCAAAGCTCATTTGGCTCTACTATGTCATGGATCAAGGCTTGTTCTGGATGGCCCTTTAATTTGTACAATCCTCCTTCTTGTTCTCCAATCACTACCGCATCATCGATAGTCTTTCCTTTTGGCCACATGATGACTTGACCATCTATGAATGCAACCCTCATTCCTTCTGCATCAATGCTGAAGTGGAGAGAAGGTTCTTCTTGAGTCCTAGAACAAACAATACTTCTTTCATTGTTAGAGACTTACCAGAGTCTAGCTTGTATGAAGATTCCCCACTACCTGTTATTGGATATTGGTGGTCATCTCCTAGTTTCACCTTGTGAGGTGATTCATGTTCTGACAGTCTTACAAAGGATTTCTTGAATCCCGTCATATGTTTGGAAGCCCCACTGTCTATAATCCAATCATCACTTCCATGAGTAATGTTACCTATGAGAGCTGATATCAGAACATATTCATCCTTGCTTGAAGAATCTTCACTTTCATATCTGGTTCATCATCCTCTGCAGCATGAGCATGATGTCTTCTTTCGCCTTGACCAAGTTCTTCTTGTGAAAGGATTCTAACTTCGTCTCCCTCTGAAATTGGAACCTCCATACTCATGTAAGTGTCCAATCCATTTTCTTCAGAGAGATCATATACTTCCAGGCTTGGAAGTTGTCAACTTCCGCAAGCTTGTCACCAAGCTGATGTGATATATCATATTGAAATGAGAACCTCAAATGGAAATAGCAAAGGATTAGATCTTACCGATTTGAGGTGTCCGTCCTTGTCCCGGAGTTCGCTGATCTAGGGTTTGTCGCAGAAACCCTAATTTTCAAAACTTGGAAACTTTCAGATATGAATGGAAAAAAATATAGATCTCTTCAAATGGAGCTGTCCAATGTACTCCTTTTCTGAAAACAGTGGAGGGAAGCTCCTGAAACGGGAAGCCCTAATTTTCTGATTTCTTCTACAGAAATTCCTGTTACTGTTTCTATGATATCTCCGAAATTAATGATTCTCTATGTCTGAAATTTCTCACTGAGGTAACCTCACATGTCCCCGATCCAACACCATAGGTTTCATCAGAATTGGTTTCACCATTTTGGATTTATGATCTTTTTCCCAAGGTGACCTGTTACAGGACTATTCAGAACAACGAAGTTGTACGACATGCCACATGTCACAGGTTCATCTTCTAAGTCTGATATTTGTACCACCAAAATTAAAGTCCGTGCCCTTTCTGGAACATCTTCAGGAATTCCATTTGTACCTCTGTAGCTCAAGATATTGCAGATCTCCCTAGATGTCCTGTTTAGGGATGAATTCTAGAAGAGGCTGGAACCCTAACTTGGAGAGATCATATCTCCTGGAGTACAGCGAATCTGAGTCTGATTTTTGGACACAGGCTTCATCATGTTTTATATTCGGCCCCTACAATTTTCAGCTTCTGATATTTTGCCAATCTCAGCATATAGCAACTGTACCAAAACTTAGCAGTTTTAGTATTTAGGGTTTCTCCTAGCTCAGGGTCAAACTAGGGTTTGACTTTCCTGGAGTTTCACCCAACCAAATTTCTTGATTCAGGTCTCTAAAATTCGGTTTTGATGAGGAGAAAAATCCTATGCTGGTCTCACTCAAAAATTCCTCTTATGTAGAAAGCCCTAATTTCCACATCGAAACTGAAAATGCTTGAAATTGAATTCCGCATCGACAGAAAGATGCACCCTTCAATGGAGAGTCATCCTTGCATACTTTTGCTGAAAATCTGTGGAGGAAGATCCACAAACTAGGAAGCCCTAGTTCCTGTAGCTGCACAATGTCTTCTTCTCAGGTTAGCTTTGATTCCATGTTAGTTTTTCAACATTTAAGCTAGCATTATGTTAAAATCTTTTCACTGAGAGAATAACAAGCACATCAATATCATAAGCACATCACAAGAGACAAGAGACACAAAGAGTTTTCCTCGGGGAAACCATAAAGGAGAAAACCCCGCAACTTCCTCTAAGATAGTATCACCACAAGATGTGAAACCCAAAACAGTAAGATGTCCTCCCAACACAGCAGTAGCCTTCTGTCTTCTGTCAAGCCAAAGTATTTCCTTCTCCAAAGGTGCGCCACACTTGAGAGAGCAAGTGATGTATTCCACAAGTGATAAATAGAGAGACTCTCACTCTCTATTTATATTCATACGTTCACTTAAGTTTCCATTTCACACGTAGGCTCGACCTAATAATTACTACTCGAGCCTACACCTTAATTAGTGTATAATAACTCAAGTGCCCCGAAACTGTGGGGACTTACCTAATGACTTGATATGACTTGTTTACATTATTAACCCTCCCGATCGGAACATCGGGGTATGAAAACATGACTCAAATGCATAATAGAAACATCCCAGAATAAACATCGGGTTACAATACATAAGATACATGGAAGAATACATTCCGAAGTTACATATACATCAACATAATTAACCACCAAGGGGTGAAATTAATTAACAAGAAAAAATAAATAAAAATACAACAACATAACGAAACTCCGAAGACTCTATAAAAATGTCTAGCATGGTCATGAATAAAATTTTGAAACCTTAGCCACCCCATGGACTTGACCGTTAGAATGCCCATCACCACTTTGGAGGATTTTGAGTGAAAAACCAAACCAATTAAAATTGTTTATACAACAAGATTAATTGGAAAGAGAAAAGACACTCGATGAGGGGACTTCCCTAACAACCAGTTCCATGGTGTGGAATCCATATCATATGACCCACACTAGCACATATAATTACATTAATTTTCCCATGCAGGGGAGCGAACATTTAGTTTTTACCAAGGGGCAATTGCCTTGCAGAAGTGAAAAATCCTCAGATTTTCCAAGGTACCATTTGTACAACTATGTACATCTTCATGTACATGGAGTTACCACCTAGTCGAAATAGGTGGGAAACAGGGTATATAGGCCAAAAGGATACAAAATGAAATGTGATCCTAATGAATTTGGATCAAAATTGATGTAGACATGATGCCTAAGTTGAATAAGCACTCTCTAAACAACTCATCCATCTGTGAGGCACTGGCATTCCTTGTGTTGATGTTTGTCCAGTATTGGTTATAGTGAGTTCTCCATTTCCTTGTCCAAAGTGTCATGATGTTGAGTAGGAGGTCATCCTTTGCCTTAGCCTTGTCATTTCCACCTTTCACCCTTCACTAGCAAAATAACTACATCTATGAAGTGAGTATAGTCTTGAAAGTCTGAGTCTAGGTAATAATAAATAAAGCCTGATATTTATAAGTATTTGTTGATGTACCACTAGTGAAATGAATGCTACTTGTTGATTTTGTTACATGACTGAGTTGTAGAGCATGGTTTAACCTCTTAACGCTTACAACAAATTGATCTATTCTGAGTTATTATTGGTGTTTGATTATTCATAGATGGTTATATTGTTTATTGGTTATGATTGATGATTAGACAAAGAACTATGAGGGGTATGAGTATACACCTTTGATGGATTGAGACTCTCTGAGTCCAATGAGATAGCTTATTTCCAGTTCTGGGCACTTACAGATGTGATCAGGCTTATTCTGCTTTTCTGATGCAGTTTTTCTTCACAGATTGATTTGTTTGAGCAGGGAGATGTTTCAGTTAGATCTCCTAGGGCGTTGTATGGGCATAGGCGGGTGCAGCCACTTGTTTGTACCATTTTACCCCCATCCCAGAGAGATTAAAGGGCTCAATTTGACAATGCAGACACCCTAGGAGGCTGTTTTAGCAGTATCACGTTTCCCGAGGTAGATTAAAAAATGATCAAATGGCTATTGAAGAAATTTATTTGGGCTACTGAGGAAAATAAATGGCATGGGGTGAGTCACAATGATTAGAGTGATTTCTTCCACACCTTCTCCAACAGTTTCAGCATTTTATGGGGTCCGCACCAATTTTTGGGCAAATTTTATATATTTTCTGGAGTTTTTTGGGAGATCCACGATTTCCTCAAGGAGGCACAAAAGTCAAAATTTTAAATTGTTATATTATTTATTGTGCCATGGGGACACCCAAAGGGATTTAGTCAAACACTCCTTGGACTCACCATGTGGTTTCATTTATTTCTTGTTGAGTGGGTTACCTTTATTTGGGTGGTTTAAGTCCACTTTAGTAAATTATAATTATATTGATCCATGTATTGTATGTTGAGCTCATCTCAACCATTGATTAGAACATTGTATCTTTAATATTAGCCACTCATTTTGAAAGTGGTTAGTATTTGGTTATGATTGAGGTTATCTCATTTTTATTTAAAGGAGAGAGCTTCTCATTTGTAAGGGGTCTTTGGCTCTTGGATTTGAATAATAGAAAGACTTTTTTCTATGGAAATTTTCTGGATTTGCTTTGCATCTGATGTGCTCAAATGGTGATTAGATTGTCTTCAGCTTACTAACATCATGGAAATTCTCATGAGATCTATATGTTTTTCGTGGCTATCATTGTTTTGTCTATAGGAGGGCGTTTTGGCTAGAGCATTTTTGTAGGGGTACCTCAACTTGCTCGGTTCTCTTCGTCTTGGATTAGGGGGTTTTCATTAGTTTCATTGCGATCTATGATTACTTCATTTTACTATCTTGTAGCATTCAGTTTCTTTATTTTGTATGTGCAAATCTGATATGGTTGACGTTTGCTCATGCAGGGTAGGGGGTGCTTTGATGCCTTGGAGCTTGCATATGCCATAGAAATCACAAGGATCATTCAGGATTGATCAGGATATCTAGGATCGTCACTGTTATAGACTTCTACAAGATTATCTAGGTAATATACATAGGTAGTTTCTTCTTTTCTGATCTTATTCCATTGTACCTTGCTGAAATTTAACTATTTTTTTGAAAACTCCTAAACCATAAAAACCTAAAAAATCAAATAATCAGGGAACCATCCGATATTTTTCCAAACCATTTCTGAGTTTCATAGATCAGTCATCACCCTAAATAAATAAACTAGAATGCTGGTAAAATTACTCATAGATTGACCTAGATCTGATTGTTTAGCAGAAAACTGCATAACCCCCCACTGAAAAAATTGACCAGCTAGGGTTTTCAATTTTTCTAATTTTTAACTTCAAAAATGGATAGATCGGGTCTTGGGAAGTCCAAATCAACCCCAATTCTATCAAGAGGCTCAATAGTTTGACCGGGATCTGAAGAATAGACTAAAACTGCCCTAGTGCCCTCACTAAAAATTGTCCTTTTTCGAAAGTAGGTTTTTCTGAAATCTGACATGATAGGCTGATAGATCGAGTCCCAAGCATCTCAGAACACTCTCAATGTTGTGCTAATTCATCCTACTTTACCCTAGATCTGAAAAAATCAGTTTTTAGCCTCCTAGCCCCATCATCAGATTTTGACTTTTCTAGATCTGATTTTCCTGCTATTTTCCTAATTTTGGCTTATAGGTCAGGTCTCCCTTATCTCTTCTCATCCTCAACGCTGATCCATCAGCCTTTTGGTACCCCCTAAAGCTTTAGATTTGTCTTCCTAGGCCCTAGCGCTAGCTATTTACTAAGCTGGGTTTCATGTACCTTGGCTTTTCTGGACCAATTACTTTCTGGTTCTGTAGATCAAGGTGTTTCCCAAGTGGGTTTCCTAAAACATTATCTTACTGCTGACTCCATTTCCCAATGCATTCAACGCATTGATCTCCAAGCTAGTGGTGCCCTTAGGCTCTTAGCATTTGCCATCTACGAACATTCACTAATACCTCAAACACCTTTTACCGAGTTTGATTTCTAGGTACTGGATAGTCCCAACTCTATTCATGCTTGCCATGTCATAGTTATGTTTCCCAACACAGTTGCTAGTACCTAAACCCTAGAGCTAGGGTTCCCATTCACCTTGCACCTTAAGTAACCCGTAGCCCCATCTGATCTTCTTCTGGTGTCTAGGTTCGATCTCTCCTGTCGAGAGTAGATTCGAGTCTTCCCCATTGTTGTCTTGGACTAGGATAACCTAAAGTGAAGGCTGCCTTGATTGGTGTGACAACCATCCATTTGGGAGTCTAGGCAGTTGTGGTTCCACACGTTAGTTGCTTGCCCCTCTACCATCCATTCTTGATCCACCTTAAGTAGGAAACTACAAGGAAGGTGATAACACAAGGGAGTACTAGGGGAATGACCAACATAAATTTCAAGAGGAGTATGAAGCTCTTGCTCAAAGACATGGCGGTACTATACAAAGGACTCCCACACCCTAAAGGAGAAATGTCAGCATGGACGCCAAATGCAATATAAGATCTAACTAGCATACCAATGTATGGAAAATCTCTACCATTCGCATAATGTCAGTTCTAAAAGCAGCATGAAGGTTCCGTGACAAGATGGAATGGGTTCGTACCTAGGGTCAAGATGAAATGGTCATAAGGTCATGTAAAATGCAAGTGGATGTGAAATCCTAACCTATATGCCAATTTAGCCATAATATCTGAAATAGGCATGAACGGGTCAAAGAAATGGTCAAACCGCACTCAAGACGGGATCTTACAACATCAAATTAGATCAAACGGTCCAAAATGGTCAGAAACGGTAAAAAAATATAGAAAGTGGGTAAAATTTTCAAATTTTTTCTATAAAATAGTGAAAAATTAAAAATTTTCATACCATTTTGAATTTTTACCCACCATAGTGCATTTGAGTCCAGAACTTCAGAAGCTAATTCTGGGAGCGTCATCCTATGGAATCACTCCACATTTGATCCAAGTAAATTCTCTTGCCCCTCCCTTTCATTTTCATGTAAAATTTAAAATTTTCATGGTCAATTTAATTTTTTAAGGCCATCCCAACTTGGGAGTTTTGGCCCACGTGGATATCAAGCATTTATCCCCATATAGGGATGCCTATATGCTGAAAATGACATGAAATCCATGTACATACGTGGCTATTTTGCAGACAGTCGCGTACAGGGATGTGAACATGGTTTTCATGGGGAAATAATGATAAAAAATTGAATTTTATGTGTAGGATGGTGCTACAATGGCGAGAGAGAGAGCATGGTGATGTTTGGGAAGATGTTCAAGCTAACTTCATGGCTAAACAAACATTAGGAGCATGCGGGTTATACAAGTTTTGGTGTCTTGGCAGCTTGAGGGAAAATCTAAGACTACTCCAGTTGCTGGTAGATTACTGGGATCCAAAGTATGAAACCTTTCAGATAGATGGGATGTCACTCAGCATTGAGGTTGAGGACATATATTTCATCACAGGTTTGTATCGACAAGGGGAGGTAGTGAACCTCCAATCCTGTGGGCCAGGAGGCGGGGTAACTATAGAGGACTACATAGTTGTGTACTACCTTCCTGAGACAGAGAAGTTTGGGAGTCGGATCCCAAAAAATGCGGTTATGATTCTAGGGCTGAAAGCCATACTATTGGCATTAGACAAGAACACAGGTTTGGCATCATTCCAACAGGCCTCAAGGCTATCGATGTTCTATTTTACCTATGATATATGACTGGAGTACTACGCTTCTAAGCAACATGAAACAACAACTCAGTGATTGCAAGATGGGTAGGGTGTGAAATTTTGAGTTTGGAAGCATACTGAGCACATTCATTTTTGAGTGGGTGTTAGGGCTAAGCCCTAGAGTAGACATTTATCCACATCGAGTCCAGGATCCGACTCAGTGACGCTGGGCCAATGTCATGCGCATACTGGGAGGTGGAAGGGTGGCTAAACCCTACCCAATAGATTTCTTTCCATTGTGGTGGAAACATATTATCACCATAGATGACTTATACCTATGCAGGGATCAACCTCCATGAAGATCCAGACATGCCCCTACCACCAAGAGCGGCTTATGGAGACATAGATAATGAATCCCAAACCTACTTTTAATTTTTGAATTATTTAATTTTTTTGTGTTTTTTGATATATGAAATCAAAAGACATGTTTTTGGTGGGACGACACATAGTGATACTCTGTCATGTATATGCAAATGTGGGACCATGATGACCAGAGAGATCTCCGTTTCATCAATGGAGAGGAAGAGGTGATGAGATCATGGGTGCAGATGCTCTAAAGCATCCACATGAACTTCATTCAAGTGACACAGAGAGATCCTATGGTGCAAGTCGAGGACTTTCCTAAGGCCATGCAATGCTAGGTGGTTGGAGTACCATGGGCATGGGTTTGATTGTTTCATCGGCTAGCTAGAGTCGTGGTGTCCTACCATGATCAGGACCCTCCTCCACCTCAGGCTTAGAGACCTGAGTGTATTCATTTTTGTATGACCGTGTATTATATTTTGGTGGCTCAGAAGCCCCAATTTTGTATATGACACTTATGTATTATGATGTCACCTTTTTTGACCTTAATGAAAAATATTTATGATGATCGATTATTTATATTTACATGTGTAAATGTGTGTTTGTGAAATGATTAAGGTCTATGAAACAAGTGCCAATCTAGTACATACTTAGGATATGCATCAGAAACTTGATTAAAATTTCTTGGAACATGAATGTATGTTATACTCTCAAATTGTCATTCTAGCAATTTAACATGTAAGAATATTCATAATAATGTTAGATCTCTAATATGATACAAGCCATTAAGCTATGAAACCACTAACTATGAATCAAGACGTACCGCAAGAGAAAGAACACCTTGTGAAATGACATCCCTCAATAACTCAATGACGTCACTATATTCAACAACATTGTTTGACGAAGGATGTAAACATATGCCTCCTGAAGACAACACTTGACCCCTAGGAGTATAGATAAACTAAGTAGTCGAAGCTGTGTTTTGAGTGTCGCTGCTAGCACCAAAAGAGAGTCCTATGTAAGCGGAAGCCTCCATCGAAATATGACATAACAAACAAAAGTTAATCAACAAACCCAATCACCATAAGAACACCTAACTATGCAATGCAAAACTGTACAATATTATACACAAATTAGCCCTGGCTGAAGATCATGCATTAGTATTTTTTGAGATAGATCCCACTAACTGATAGGTGCCTTTATTTAAGACACGCTTAACCACATAAGGACCATGCCACATAGGATTAAAATTTCCTTCCCCCAAGTGTTCCTTAGCTTGATCCCACAAAAGGACCAAGTCATTTTGACTAAACCTCATAGGACAACCATACTTATCATATTGGACCTTAACGCGACGCTTGTTAACCTCTAGAGCCACTAAAGCATCTCGACGCTGCTCATCAAGCTACTCCAAGTGGTCCAAACGATCTTCCAATGCGGAAGTCTTTGGTAAAAGCTCCACAAATAGCTTCAAAGAAGGGATTTCGCATTCAACCGGTAACACTGACTCCACCCCATGCACAAGCTGATAGGGAGAAAAATTGGTGGCAGTATTGACCGTGGTTCTATAAGCCCACAAAGCAAGATACAACATGATATGCCAATTATTCTTGCTCTGTGCGATGGTTCGTTAGAGAATGGACTTTAGTGACTTGTTCACTGCTTCAACCTGTCTATTCGCTTGAGGGTAATAAGAAGAGGAGTGCTCTTGCTTATATACTAACTTCAAAGAAAACTCTTCCATCTTTTTATTCTAAAAGTGCCTGCCATGGTTAGTGACAATCTCTCTCAAAATGCAAAACCAGGTGATTATCTAGTTGAATACAAAATGCATGGTTGTCTCACTGTCAAATTTAACTATGGGTATAAATAATATGATGGTTCCCCCCAGCCGAAGCTAGGTTTCAATCCATAAAATCAACCCCCAACTTGGGGAAGAGACCGACAATGACAATAGGATGCAAAGGGGAAGGACACGAGCATGTATTATGTGTAAACACCTGGCAAGGGTGGTACTTCTTGACTTCATTAACACAATATTTAAAGATAGATGACCAAAAATAGCCCGCTCTTAAGATTTTTTGGGCTGTAGAAATCCTAGATAAATGACCACCACACGCCCCTCTATGGAAATCATTAAGAACAACCTCCGCCTCATCATGGGTTAAACAATTACTTAAAATGGAATCAACCCCACGGTAGTACAAATTATCATCCACTATGAGGTAGTTCTTCGCTACGTGATGTAGTCATCGTCGCTCATACCATGAGAGGTGAGTAGGAACCTTCAATGTTTGAAAATACATGATAATATCCCTGTACCAAGGGTCCATAGTTGATATGTAGAAGATATTTTCATCAACAAAAGAATCCTCATAAACCTCCTCTTCCTCAAAATTTGGAAAATATGATATGAGCTCAGCAAAGATTAATGATTTCTTCAATTTTGCCAAAACAAACTAGAGATCAAACTCTTGCAAAATCACAATACACTTATTATAATTTCCCCCAATCATTCTTCTAGTGAGGAAAAATTGAAATGGATTGATGTGAGCTACGAACAAAGTTTGGCGAAGGAGGATGTAATACCTCAAATGATGAACCACATGAACAGTGGCTAAGGATAGCTTCTCAACATGGGAATAATGAAGCTCCACATCAATAAGGTTTCAACTCAAATAATATATGACATGCTCATGGACCTCCTCATCCTCTTGAACCAAAACCATACCAACCATATCCTGACACGCGGACACATAAATCACAAAGCCATGGCTATAGTCTAGTGGACTAAGCACAGTGGCTATTGCTAAGGATTTCTTAAGAGCATCAAAAGACTCCTGGGCTTTCTCATCCCAGTAAAAAGGGGTGTCTTTCTTCAACAAACGCATGAATCCTTTAGTCAAGTTGGAAAAATTGACAATGAACCTTCACAAGAAGTTTTCCATACCTTGCAAAAATTGAAGATGACGAATGTTATGTGGGGGAGACAATTGAAGTATTTCCTCAACCTTCAAGGGATCGACTCTAATCCCCTCCCTAGATATGATGAATCCTAGTAAACGAATGACCTTCACGTAAAAGATAAACTTATGAGGATTTAAATGAACCTGATAATGATGGAATCTTTCAAATACTAATTGCAAATGGTAAGGATGACACACTCTCAAACAAGAGTGAGCAGCTAGATCATCCAAATCAACTTCAATAATATTTTTAAGATCATGAAAGATCAAGGTCATGGCCCACTGAAACATAGATCCGGTGTTTTTAAGGCCGAATGGTATCTTTTGATGTGAAAAATTTTCCCAAGGAAAAATAAATGCTGTATTATGTTGATCCTTGGGTTTAATTTGTATCTAATTGTATCCAAAAAAGCCATCCATAAAAGAAAAAACCTCACTTCCCGCACACTCATCCAAAATTTGATCAATAAATGGTGTAGGGAAATTATCATTAGGATAGGTTCAATTTAAGTCATGTAAATCTTTGCATATTCGGATCGCTCTCTGCTTCTTATCCATTGGAACAAGATTTGAAATCCACTCCATCAAGGGAACGGGATAGATAGAACCAACTTTGAGCAGTTTCTCTATCTCAGCTTTAACGGTGGGTGCCTTCCTAGGATTCATGGCACGCAAATGTTGTCAAACCGGTTTTGTATCCGGATAGGTTTCGATTTCATGTTCGACAATACGAGGGTCTATACCTAGAATTTATTCATATGACCAAGCAAAAATATCATGAAACTCCTTCAAAATATCGGTATAGTCTTTAATATCATCGAGGGAATAATATGCCCCAATGTAAACGTTCTCAATCTTACCAGGATCACGAGAAATGTTGATAGATATCATTGGTGACAAGTTAGCCTTGTTCCATTCAACAATATGACTAGGAGAGCTTAGTGGGACCACGGGGCTACCAAATTTCTCACTTAGAATCTCCCTAAAGTCATCACACTCTAACCAATCAAGGTTAGGAAGGAAATACAATCTATGGTGCAACTCTTCCCAAGGTTGTTCTACTCCAGACATGGCCTCAAGAATAGCTTCATCAGATGGAAAAACATCATCAAGGTAGTCTGAGTGAGATGACTCTACTACCCAAGCAAACAACACACAAGGGTCCTCCTCCTCCATCCATGAAGAGGAAGGACTAGGCTCTACAATAGGATCAATACTCGCTTGATACGCCACCATTGTTGTAGGCAACGACACGTCTGTCTTGGAGGGTATAAAATGAACACTTGAAGTACTCTATGAAGGAAGAATCCAAGGATATTCCATATGAGATGTGCGAAAGGATACTGAATTCAATGAGGTCGAAGCACCGCCAATACTAAAACCAATCATAAGAATGGGCACAAGACAACTAAAGGTTCCTGTGAGAGAAGGATACATACCCACACCCACATTCTTAGTTGTCAGCTGAGAATGATTGATAATCGGGATGGAAGCTCTTGGTGATGTGTTTACACTCAGATTTTGGAATGACTTCTGATCAATAGTAATGATCTTCCCATTAAGCAGAAAGCAAACCACTCAAAATAGGGAAGAGGCTACAACTTGCATATTGTACATCCAATTCCTACCCAGAAAAATATTATAGTCAAGGGGCGCATCAACCACCTCGACCTTGATCACAATGGTCTTCCCCCCCAATTGGACCTCTAGAGAAGGAAGTATACCATATGGCCGAAACAACCTTCCATCGAAAGCAATAAACATGTTGGCAAACTGAGACAACATGGGAGAACCTAAGCCCTTCCAACAAGCCGAAGACATTACAGAAGCGACAGTGCCTGCATCAATCATAGTACGCATGGTGGTGTTATTAAGACACTCTACATGAATCAAAAGAGACATTTAGTAAGGAAAGCGAGGTTGTATTCCATGATTTTGAAATTTGATCATGGAAGGAGAGCTATCATCACCAGCCCCAAGAGCAGACAACAAGGCCTTCCTTTACAAAGGACAAGTCTAAAGCACTTATAATGCATACATCACACAAGGAGTCTGGCCCAAATATTTGACAATTGAATATTTCTATGTGGCTTGAGCATTAGGATTGTGCCCCAAGCACTTCAATACTCCCTTAGGAATGCAAGGAAGAACTTCAGGTTTATCTGTAGGATTTTCAATTTGCAAAGAGCTCTCAGGTGGATCAAGTTCTTTCCTAAGGTCTGGTTGTGAAAAACTATAGTCTTTTGAATGCATCACAAATTTAGTAGATCTCACCATGTTGATGCAATCATGACCACTAGTGGCCTTTGGAAGGATTTGAGTTCCACCAGATGCATAACTAGGATCAACAGTCCTTGAGTTGATATTTTGATGATTAGGTAAAGGATTAGTAAAAATAGCTGGGCCTTGTGTTATGAAATTCGAGGTGTCCTCCATATGAGGGCACAAGTGAGTGAGGTGATTGTCCTTACACAACTTACAAGGAAAATTCACCTTATGCTTAGGCTGCTTGTCCACCCCAACATCGTTCATGTTCTTGCCATTATTATTACCATTTTCATTTTTATTCCCACCCTTACGATTATTTTTTCCTTTCCTTTTATTCCTTCCAGGCTGGTGGTTTCCTTTCGGGTTTGACGTTTGCACTCAAAGCACACTCACCAATTGGGTAGGATGAAATGAAGCCATGGCTTGTCTCAATGCAGGCTAGTTAAGTGATAAATGGCTCACTTGTTTCGTAATTGATTATGCAGGTATGGTACTTGTAGAGCCAACAATACCATCGACATGTGTCCCAGGTTTAATATTGGGGTCTAAATTGGATCTTGGATCATTCAGGATAATCTCATACAAGAGTCGAAATTGAGGATAGATCAAATCCAACTCTTAACCCTAAAATAGCTTGGTCCTCATTTTGAACTCTAGATGTGGAAAAATCCTTCTCGATATAAGGTAACAATGACTTGAGAGGAACCACTCTAGAAGAAACTCTGGTGGTATAAAGGCTTTAATTAATCACTTCCATCTACACAACGCTTGAATATGATCCTAAATATGCATGTCTTTGTCTTGCCGAAAAGTTGACAAGAGTTTAGTACCGACATCGTAATGTACATGTAGATGGAAATTATTGATAAAATTTATGGTAATGTTGTCAAACGTAGTATAGGTCCCCTCAGGTAATTCTATATACATTTCACCATAGGACCCATGAGGGTGTGTTTAAATAGACTCAAATAGACCAAATCATCGGTTAAGGAATTAGAAGAGCACCAAAGGTGAAAGGTTGTGACATGCTCACCAGGATCTTCACCAACCTTATCTTCAAACTTGGGAATGTCTGAAGGAAGCTTGGTAGGGAGAGCCGACCATGCTAGGTCACAATATACATGATCATTCGTTAATCTTGACAAATCAAGAAGGTTCAAGGTTGCAAGGAGAGGGAGCCTAGGTTGAGTCGGTCGATGCCACGCTCCTTGATGGAACTGGTTTTGATAAGTATGATTGCTATAGATACCATGGCCTTTCTTAGTGGGATAAAATCCTGCTCCCATTTGAGCCATGAAGGGCTGCATGGAAGCATTGTAATGTGCAGTACCTTGATTAGGAGGTGCTACAAAGCCATATTTAGGAGAGTAAGTGGGTTGCTGATACCCGTAGCCATACGGTTGATAGTTTTGTCTATAATACGGTCCATAAGAAGGTACATGTGAAGCTCCATAGGTTGGACCATAAGATGGTCCATGAGATGACCCATGTGAAGGTACATGTCTTATTGACACATAAGGAGGCATATGGCCTTGTGACACTACAGTGTGAACAGGAGTGGGACGGACATGACTAGTAGCAGAACTCCGGCCAGAATGCCCACTAGAGTTAGGGGGAGGATGGGTTGTTAAAAAGGAATTTAAAGGTATTGGTGTCAAAGACGATACAATAAGTGAAGAAATGTAACTGGTGCCCCTAATATTCACATGTCTCGGTTCTGGTATCTAAATAGGAATACTAGTGTTAGGCCTAGGATGGGCATGTGAAGGTACCTCCACCGCAAGGATGGAAGTTTAAATGTGACTAGTGCCACAAAACCTCTTTGCTTGGAAAGGAATGGAAGTGCCCCTAGATGCAGAGCTAGGTTCAACCTTTGATTTGACATGGGGTTTCAGACTGGACACATGAATATCAAGCATGCCATACATAACATTACTAGTGCTTGCGGGTTTGTGATGAATCTCATCTCCCAGAAGCCAATACCGGCGACTAGGGTATGTGTGATATGTCAATCATGAAATATCATCATGTGAAATTCTAGCTGAATGATGAATAGACCTTAATGGAGTCCCATATATGTTAGTAGGATCACCCTCCCCAACATGGCGAGTTGGAGAGGACATCTCCAGAATATCATACTCATGATCTCCCATAGTGTGTGAATAAAAGTGAGGATTAGTCCACCCAGACTGTCTAGTTATCTCTCCCAAAGGAGGAGGAGACGTGGAAGGAAGAATCCCCGCTAAATAATGATAATGGTGAGGTTCCACGCTTGGATCCACAATGACTCAACAAAAATAAAAGACTTAATCTATCTACGCAACCCTAAGAAAACTAGCGTGCATAAAGCATACACCTAAGAAAATCTAAATCCAAATCTCAAGCAAACCAAGAATAGGATATGTGAGCTCCTGAATGAAGCAGGTATGTCTCGCCTAAGAGAGGCTTGAGAATCCCATACACAAAAAGCAGGGGTTTGTAACCAATTTAAAGTGGCCCTCAGCTTCAACACATATAACGACTGTGTTGTCCAACCCCTACCTGGCTAGGACACCTGTAGAATAAACTCTGCAAATAACCCCTCTATAACCTAGGAAAGGCAATTAAGGTCACCTCAATATAATCAACTTTTTAGGAGGAGAGTCACAGGAAGGATTGATCGTATGGGAAGGGTTGCAAAGCCCGAAGCCTGAAAGCATGACTGGTCCCCTAGGGGTGCTATAGTCAATACCTCAAAGTTCCCCAGATACTAATACAATCCTGGAAATATCTCCGCTGCTCACAGCAAGTAATCAGGGGTCATCCCAATCACAATCGTGTGCACTTCCTCGTGCTTAACTCCTGTGTAAGAGGAACGTCTTAAGAAACACTAATTATACCAAGGGTTTCACACTCTCACCTAGGCAGATGCCAAATTGTTTTGTTTAGTGGTCTTGGATAATTGAATCATAATGAACTATTTGAAGACCCTAAAACCTATTCTTGTTGATGCACCCTAGAAAGAAAAGAGTGTAATTCATTTTAATATGCATTGATTTTAATTGGTTGTGATTACTCAAAGGGTAAATGGACGTGAAACTAATGGAGTTATGACACAACAAGAAGTAAAAAGCACACCTAACAAGCAATGCAAATTCAATATGTAGAATGAAAAATAGGGTATGCTACTATGTGAAGTGCAATATTTTCCCTTCAAATGTAAATGCAATAATTCCTATATGAAAATATGACTAAAAATCACCAAGCAAACCTAATGCAAGTACCGTGCTAATGAAAAATGCAAGCAATGCATAATTATGCAAAAAGAAAAATATTTTTGTATTTTTGAATTGAATGAGATATCAAAGCAAAAAAAATGATTCTACAACCATTAGACTCTGCAACCACTCACAAATAGCAGCCAAGGTAAAAGATACCTAATGCACTAATCTCAAAACAAGAAGTAGAAAATGAATGACAATAACATTTCTAGAAAAATCAAATTAAAAGCAGTCTTTGGTCAAACACAGAGGGTGTATACAGACTCCAGAAGCATGCAAGAAGACTCAACAATCATTCAAACTCACCCAAGAACACTTAAGCCTCCCATAAATGCTCAAAATCAAGGCATACGGGACTATTCTCAGTAAACGAGTGTATGTGATTGATCAAGGAAAAACCTTGTGTATACACAACTGTTCAAGGAAAACCCTTGTGTATACGCGACCATGAAATCCAAACCCGTGTACAGAAAGAAAAGGAAGAAAAATAGGGAAAACAGACAAGCTAAGACAAAATTTACTCCTTCAGGACCCTATTGGGAAAACATGCCCCCAGACCTGACACAGAAATAGAGAAATCAGAGAAATTCAAGTACATTGAATACCGAAAATGTTATATTTTTATCATTCAAGCTAGCATTATGATCTTAGGATCTTAACTGAGAGAATAACATGCACAACGATAAAACACAAGAGACACAAAGAATTTTGCTCGGGGAAACCATGAAGGAGAAAACCCCGTAACTTCCTTAGAGATAGAATCAGCACCAAAAGTAAAACCCGAAAACATAAAGATGATCTCCCGACAGCAGCAGTCTCTCTCTTGTCCCAACAACTTCTCTTCTCACTCATGCACCCCTATGAGTGAGTGTGTGTGTGTTAAATAGAGATACTCACTCTCTATTTATATTCTTCCGTTCACTTGGAACCCACTCCAACATGTCTGCCTCACTTAACAATTACTTACTAGAGCCAACATCTCTAGGAGTGTCTAATAACCCTAGTGCCCCACAGCTTGTGGGGATTTTTCCTCCTCCGACCAACAAGGAGGTTTATCCTTAACAAAATGGTGGGTACTATTGCCTTGACTTATAATGACTCACCTAGGGTTGAATTCACTAGGATAGTCTAATAACCCTAGGGCCCCACAACTGCGGGGACTTTAACCCTTGACCAATAGGAGGGTTACCCACAATTACTTGACATGACTTTCACATTATAGAAAATTCCCGATCGAAACATCGGGGAATGACATAACTCAAGTACATTACAATATATCCTGGAATAAACATCGGGTTACAATACATAAGAAATACAAGTGAATACATTCCAAAGTTACAATTACATCAACAGTCCCTCTTAACTAGGAAGGTATTCTCTCGACACAATTTATTAGCACAAGTCTTCTTCTCTATATCATCATTGAGTTCTTCATCATCTTCATCTTCAAGTCATCTTCATTTGGATCTGGATCATCACTCGATCTGGATCATCATCACTGGATCTGGATCATCACTCGATTTGGATCATCATCACTCGATCTAGATCATCACTTGATCTGGATCACCACTGGACATCATCACTTGATCTGGATCATCACTCGATCTGGATCATCACTGGACATCATCAGTGGATCTGGATCATCACTACTGAATCATCATCACTGGATCTAGATCCTCACTCGATTTGGATCAGTACCACAGGTGCTATCTCATGATTCTTCTCGTCAAGGGACGTTCTGCAGAGCCAACCATTTTTCATGATGGTTATAGGCCTAGCCACCATGTAGGTCTTGTTTAGTGCTTATATCTAACCTACTAGTCAAAATGTCCTACCCAACACTTACATCTGACCTACTTGTCAGATATGCATGCCCAACACTCACATCTAATCATATAGGAACCAATCCTATAATCACATTAGAAAGGCCCAACACTCACATTCACCAGCATGATAGGACACAACTACTATCATCTATGAAAATGCTAAGCACTTACATTTGACCGACTCATCAGAAAGGCATGCACTCACTTCTGATCTTGTAGGAACCAATCCTACAGTAACATCAGAATGGCCCCCAGTCCCAGACTGAGATACCTGGTAACTAATCAAGTACCTCCATTCTCCCAGAGAATGGTAATTGCCCTTACATATGACCTACTCGCCAGAATGGCCCACACTTACATCTGACCTACTCGTCAAAAAGGTAGGAACTCACATCTGATCTTGTAGGAACCAATCCTACAATCACATCAGAATGGTCCCCTAGTCCCGGACTGAGCTACTTGGTAATTGACCAGGTGCCTCCATTCTCCTAGAGAATGGTAGTTTCCCTTACATATGACCTACTCGCCAGAATATCCAACACTCACATCTGACATGGGAGGAACCTAATCCTTTAACCATGACAAAATGGCTCAGCCCTTACATCTGACCTGCTCATCAGAATGGCTCTCTCAGTCCCAGACCGAGTGTTCCTGGTAACTGACCAGGTACCTCCATTCAAAGAATGGAATTTAGCACTCATATCTGACATGGAAGGAACCAAATCCTCTCACCATATCAGGATGGCTCAGCCCTTATATCTGACCTACTTGTCAGAATGGCTTTCAGACTCGTTACTCCCTCTTGGAAGGGACCTCGATCTGGAGAACACCAAGCTTCTCCCTGAGGTACTCAAACTTCACTCTGGCCAATGGCTTCGTTAGCACATCAGCTATCTATTCCTCTGTCGCAACATACTAGAGCTTCACTGCTCCCTTCTGCACCATATTCTTGATATAGTGATACTTGATCTCAATATGCTTCGACTTGTCATGAAACACTGGATTCTCTAACAACTTCATGCAGCTCTGGTTTTCACAATGTATACAAGTAGCATCCATCTAGGGATCAAATAAATTAGACAGTAGATTCCGCAGCCATACTGTCTCACAACTAGCTTAACAAGTTGCGACATACTCTGCTTTAGCTGTACTCAGTACCACACAGGATTTCTTCCTGCTAAACCAAGAGATCACACTTGATCCCATACTGAAGCAACACTCTGAAGTGTTCTTTCTATCAATGGCACTGCCCAATCTAGAAACATAACCCTCTAGGTTAATCTTCTGATTCGTATCATACTTGAGCCCATACTCAACTATACCCTTTGCAACCATCTAGTGAACATGTCTCAATGTGTTCACAGCAAAGCAAATATCAAGTCTTGTATCCATCAGGTACATCAATGAACAAATCATCTGACGATACATCATGGCATCAACTGTCTCTGATGAAGCATCACTCAACAACTTCAGGTTCGATGCCATAGGTGTGGTCATGTAGTCCATCATCCTGAACCTATTTAGGATCTCTACTACATACTTCCCTTGTCCACACCTCCATGCCTAGAACATAGTGCATCGACACATAACAGGAGCATCACTAGTCTTCCACCTTCAATCTTGAAGCAAAGGTTGGAATCTACTTTATTCTCAATAAATCCTAGAGTCATTAGTAATATATCCATCCTGTCATACCATGTCGAACCTCAGGATATTCTGTAGTCACTCCCTCTAAAGCGGAGCATCATACTCCCTCTGTCTTCCCTACTCTATGCACTGAAACATTATATACCAGAGTGACAAGTAGCTTCCACTGCTACTAATATTCTATGTATTCATCTAGGGTCACGAGATACCAAGATCCTCTCTTTTGAACTTTTTCAAAAGTTCATCTCGCACCCATCTATGAGCTTGTCATCCTCTATCAACCTTGTAGCAAAGGTTTAGATATTCATCAAGCTCGTCATGTATGTGTTATCCCATGGGTGTCTTCTAAGCTCATACAAGGTCTTCTTTCATTTGCACACATGATTCTTCCTATCATGTGTCTCAACTCCTGATGGATGCAAATGTCTATTCATAGTCTATGCCTTCTTTTCATGAGAAGCCTCGTGCTACGAATCTTGTCTTGTATCCCATGATGTTTCCATCTAATGCATGATGGAACTACAAACTTCCCTTCATGTATCAATACCGCATCCTAGACATCATTCTTCTTGAACTGGTCTTCCCTTTCTTCTTGGAAGGTTCTACATCAATGATGTCACTGCATTCATCATATTATTCTTCATTTTTAAATGTCGTCACTTGTTCCTTGGAACAAGTCTCATCCTTCTTTGCTTGTAGGCGATTATGTATGCGATCTTTCCTACAAGTCAAATGCATTTGTATGGTTAGAAACATTTCATAAGGAATATTCATACTGGCAATTTCTTATGCATAAATATATGATCATGCAAGTACTTTAGCCAATACAACATTCATCCATATCTCACTGAGACTTTTCTAGATGCCTTCCATCTCTACCAGGACAACATTGAGATTGTGCACTAATCCAATCTGTCAGCAAAGAGGTTTCATTCTAGATAAGTAGCAATGGAGAGTTGTATAGCACCATTAGATACTTACCCATCACATGCATATTAGTAGTATACTTTCATTAATGCAAACATTCTATCATGCATAATACATCAACTGAGTATAAACAAATGCATAACAAAAACAATATCATTAAATGGAAATTGAATACTTATCTTTATTTGTTTCATGGGTAGACTCCTTCTTGATCCTTCCTCTTCATCATGACTTCATCATTCTTTATCCAAACTCTCAATGTGGATAAGAGGTTCTTCAAGAATTGAGTCCTTCATATTCCTCATCGCTTGAGGGATCTTCTTTCGATGATGAGAGCTTGATCTTCAGTTGCTCCCATCTTCTTTTCTCTTATTATTAGTTGAGATTCTTCTTATGTGTGCTCTTCCCAGAGTCTGCTGAAAGTAATCACTTCCTTCTAGCACATTCTTCAAATGAATGGATTCCATGATCCTGGGATGCCATTCAAGATGGCTATCACTTCTTCTGCATTCTTCACTTCTTCTTTTACTGCTTCAATTTGTTCTTTGATTTGAGAGACCCTTATGACCGTATGGTCTCTGCATTCTGGATCTTCATATTCTGATTTATGTTCTTCCCTTCAAATAGATTGGTCAAGGAATCAAACATCTTCGGTGTCTTTAGGGAAGACACTTGTGGTACAAGTTTATCCGTGATTGAATCAACAATGATCTTCTTGTCCTTGACCAAGTTCTTCTTGTGTAAGGATTCTAGCCTTATCTCCCTCTGGAACTGGAACCTCTCTACTCATGTAGGTGTCCAATTCATTTTCTTCAAAGAGATAAAATACTTCCATGCTTGGAAGTTGTCAACTTCACCAAGCTTATCATCAAGCTGATGTGATAGATCACTTTGAAATGAGAACCTCAAATGCAAATAGGAATAGTTTAGATCTTACCGATTGGAGGTGTCCATCCCGATTCCGAAGCTGGATGATCTAGGGTTTGTCAGAGAAACCCTAATTTTCAAAACTTGGAATATTTCAGATCTGATTGGATAGAAGGATATATCTCTTCAAATGGAGCTATCCAATGTACTCTTTTTCTGAAAACAGTGGAGGGAAGCTCTCAGAATAGGAAGCCCTAGTTTTCCAATTTCTTCTGCAGAAATGTCTGTCACTGTTTCTATGATATCTCCAAAATTACTACTTGTATATATCTGAAACTTTGTATTGAGGTATCCTAGAATGTCCCTATTCCAACACCATAGGTTTCATAAGAATTGGTTTCATCCATTGGGACTTATGATAATTTTTCCAAGGTGACCTATTACAGCACTGTTCAAAACAGTGAAGTTGTATGGACTTCCACGTGTCACTGGTTCTTCTTCTGAGTCTAAAACATGGACCATAGAAAGTAAAGTCCATGCCCTTTCTTGAACATATTTATAAATTTGATTTGAATCTCTGTAGCCTAGGATATAGCTATTCTTTCGAGATGTCTTGTTTATGGATGAATTCTGGAAGAGGCTGGAGCCCTAACTTGGAGGGATCATATCTCCTAGAATATAGTGAATCTGAGGCTGAATTTTCAGCACAATGTAAATAACGATTTTATATTTGGCCTCAACATGTTTCATCTATTGAGCCTTTTCCAATATTGGGATATAGCGAATGTACCAAAACTTACCCGTTTTAGTATTTAGGGTTTCTCTAGCTCGGGGTCAAGCTAGGGTTTGACTTTCCCGGAGTTTCACCCAACCAAAAATATTGATCTAGGTCTCTAAACTTCAATTTTGATGAGGAGAGAAATCCTATGCTAGGATCACTCAAAAATTCCTCTTCTGTAGAAATCCCTAATGTAACACCCTGGTTTTGACCCAGTTTGCATTAAAAGGTACATGATGTATATTTTGTAATTAATCGTGGTGAGGAGCTAAAGGTTAAAGCCCCACCATCGATTTGGTTGTGTATGTTTCAACAATACGGGTCATTGCTAATGCTATATCATGCTATCTAGCACATTACATTTTTGGCATCATGTAAATATGCACATCAATTTAAATAAACCTACAGCCAGCTACGACTGTGCAACGTTAAATGAAAAGGGCATGATTCCAAAGGTTAAGGGGGGTAATTGTCTAGTCAGTGGGGGTCATTGGGAGTTTCCCATGTGTCGAACACCCAATAAACTTCTATTGTTTGATTATTTGGGAGTATTTATGGTTGGGGAGTGGTGGGTGGTAGGACTACCAGTATTTTCTCCACATACATTGCACCAGCAAGCTCGCTCTTCCTCATGCGGAGGGCAGAGGGATGGTCACCACTCTCCCACTCTTCCACTCATGGTTTTTTCTTAACCATCCCACACTGGAAGAGGTCGGTTTTGTTCACCTTCTCAGGAAGGAAGTTCATAGGGTCTTCCTCACACAAAGGGGAGATAAAAAGAATCCATGATTCTGTGTGTGGGGGTTCGTTCTCCCTTCTCACACCGGTGCTGGTCTGTGGTTATATTCTTCCTCTCACTCACGCAAGGAATTGTTTTTCCCTTTTCCCATTATTGGAATGTGTAAGCCATTTACACCCAGGGACTGTGTTTATGGGTGTGTTACTCTCAGAAATTTGTGGTTTGCGTCTATGTTTCCCCTGTCCATGCTGGGAGTTTGGCTTCTTTCCCATTTGTGGACTGTGTAATGTTGCCATCATTTAATTGTGAGATTGGGGTTGTTGTCTTCCCCTAGTTTTGGGTTGCTTCTTGGTTGCTTCAGTTGTAGACATATTTTGGGATTGCTGCTAAGTTATTTTGGCCACGCTAGGGCCAAGAACAACTCTGAAGCATCTGTTTGACCTGAATTGTGTTCACCTGTTCATTTGGGGTTGTCACCCTATTCCCTTTACCTTCTTCATAGAGCTATGAATTGTTTGTTTTACTGTGGTATGTGGTGGTTGGTCTTCGGACTGTTGAGAGTAGGATTAGAAGCTAGATATGCTTGAGAAAATTGGTGTTTGGAGTCACTCAGACAGAGCTAGATTGCTAGCTTTCTTCTCCACAACCCTTGAAGAGTTTTGGAAAGGGAATTCAAGGCCTAAGGGACTATGAAGAAGATAAGGGACTGATTTTTGGTGTTGGGTGTGTAGATGTCTTAAAATTCAAGTTAACTCTGGTGTAGGCATCCTTAGCTCTCCATTAAGGCCACTAGCTTAGCATTTAGCCTTTCTTAGCTCCTTGACGGCCTGATAAGCCCTACTGTGTAAGACTGCTTTGACCCTTATTCCTTGAGGAATCATGCCCATTTCAGGGGTGGTAGTGTTGCTGAGAGATTGATGAGCATGCTGGCCTATGGTTGGGTGGAACATTGTAGTGACGTAGTTGGTTGCGAGACGAATTCTTTATAAGATAAGTATTCTTGTCCATTTTGCTTCTACATTTACATTTACTGTCTAATGTCTAAATGAACCATAATGATGAACATGTTGATGCTAGAATGTATATGTTTGCTTCCGCTGTATGTTGAGTAACTATGCATCCTTGTATGTTTTATGCATCTTAGTATGTTTTACGTTCTAAGCACTTTATAACAGCATTATAAGTATGTTCATCTTCATGGGGCTATTTGCCCGGAGGTCTTTGTTTGTTTAGTAGCATCCTCTTCACCAGTCGGAGGGTTAGGGACATCACAGTATGGTATCAGATATCTGGTTGCAGCATGGGCCTGAATGGGCCATGAAAGATCAACTAGCAGAGGCAGGTTTCCCTCTGCCCAGTAGAAATCAGGAAAAGTTTCAGAAAATTTGGTTGAAAATTTCTCCAAGTGCCAAACTTGTCGGATCATCGGAGGAATGAGTGGGAACATCCTTTGATATAGCAGAATGCTTAGTCAAAATACCACCCGATGAGGGACTGGCAGAAGAAAATCCATGAATTTTTTCTAATTGTAAGACTATCGGCTCATTGGAGGATTCAGTGGGAAGCCCACCCGATGCAGGGGACAGAGTAGTCTAGAGAACCTCCGATGCAGACCCCGATGGTGGCAAAATTAGTTGACCGGATCAGTGACATTTAGTTGATTTCATCACCGATGGTTAGGCGATGGGAGCACTGAAATGAAGGCTTCGTAAGGATAAGGGTCGTCAAAATGTCAGCAGAATTAGTGAACGGATCGATGAAAATTAGTGGATAGGTTCACCGAAACGCCACCACCATCGGAGATACTTAGTGAAGGAGACCATCGATACATCGATGATAGATAGTGGATGAAACCGTAGAAACGTTGGTGGAAAATAGGTGAAGACAGAGCCACAGTTTCGACGGAGATCTGCCGAAGATCGTCGAAGCATTGACAAGAATTAGAGAATGAATTAGCCGATGCAGTGGCAAGAAAAGTTTCAAAAAACAATTTGAGTGTTAAAAACCAGCAGCGATCGATGCCACTAAGATGAAGGGATTGCCGATGACACATCGATGGAGGTTAGTCGATTTGATCGGCGAAGAAATGAGGACAAAAGAGCCAAAACATAGGTTCCGTATGGTTAAAGGTCGTCGATATGGCGACAACAAATAGTTGATTGGATCGGCGACGTATAGGAGAAGATGGAGTCGACAGAGTCGGAAAAATATAAGGGAAGCTTTCACCAAAAGGTAGTTAAATGGATCGACAAAAGATAGATGAAGAGACCACTGAAACACCAATAGAGCAAAAGAAAAGAGAAAATTTTGAAAATTTTTCGAAGTCGTAGAATCATTGGCCATCGGCGACAATTAGTTGATCACATCATCGATGCTTAGACGAATTAGTTGTCGATGAGATACGTCGGATAAAATTAGTCGATTGGGCATCCGCCATTGCAGATGGCTAGAGGACTATCCTTCGAACGGATAGAGTCCCTAACCGCTGATTCCGCAGAGAATAGTTGATTCGACGGCCGATTCGGCGGAAGATAGAGGAGAAAAAATTCCAAAATTTTTCTATGGCATAAGAATATCGACGATCAGAAAAGTTTAGTTGTTTGGATCGCCGATGAATAGAAGATGAAGCTGTTGAGGCTAGTGAAGTATATTGATGAATGATAGAGGATTAGAGCACCGATCGACGAAAAATAGTTGATCGAGCATCTGCCGTTGCAGCTATTTAGTAGAATATCCCTCTGATGGACATTTGTTCTGACTACCGATTGGAAAATTATAGTTGAAGTATTCACTGACACCGCGAGAGAATTTTGTGGTTTGGTCCACCGATGGGCATCGGAAAAGTTTAGTTGATTGCGTGTTCGTCGTTGCGAAAGACTAGAGGACTAACCTTCCGATGGATAGAGGTCCCAACTTCTGATGCGCAGAGTTTAGTTCTTATGATGACCAATGGGGTATTAAGAACTGTAAAAAAACTTAGTTGTTGGATTTTCATCGTTGCAGATGACTATGGAACTAACCATCCGACAAGCGAGTAGTTAGTCGCTCCAACCACCGATGCCGCAGCAGGTAATGTTCCGATCACCAACACATATTAGTTTTGGCATTGCCGATGCGGATTGGAAGCCTAGACAACTATAGAACCAAAATGCTAGAAAAATATAGATGAATATGCTATCGATGAGCACAGAGAAAACTAGAGCTTTTGACTGTCGAAACGTCAGAAACGTAGTTGGAAAAAGGCCCGATTGGGGAAACATGAATTTTTGGGGTTTTCAAGTGGAATTTTCAGCAAGTTCCAGCTTGTGTTCCAGTGGGTTTTGCAGTGAATTCTCATTGGATTTTTCAGCAGTTTAGGACTGAAAAGGAAGAAAACCCTAGGTGGTTGAAGTTCACATTTCAGACCAAAATTCAGCGGTGTGTTTTGCCATCATTTTTGAAATGATGTGGTTTTCACACCCGAGGTCAGAATGAAGCATGTGGATATGTGTTGGAAAGCTTATCCAGTAGAGAACAAGGGAGAGTCACCAGAATTTGAGTGTGGAGCAGCAAAGTGCTAGTGATTTCTTGAAAGAGAAATGTGTTGCTGTCAATATGGACAAATCCAGGAATTGCATGCCTAGAGGTGGCAAGACCATGAAGTCAAACCAGTTGTTGTGTGGAAGAGGAGTTGCATGCAAGGATGAGGGACTTGAAAAGGGAAATTTCCTTAAACTCTGTCTTGCTAATTATGATTACACATTTTATACATGAAGTGTATAAGGATATGCCTTGATATTACATGTTGGTGAGAGTAGTGAGAATTATATATTTATAAGGAATCACTAATGATAATTATTGCATTGGTGTTGACATTAGTGGAAAAACCAATGACAACCTGGAGATGGCTGAATATGTTGCTGATTCTGATGAATGTGACCAGCAACCCTATGGAGAAAGGGATAAAGCAACAAGTCCTTAATCAAAAGTTGGTGAGCAAATTCTGCAATCTCCTGCAACAGAACCAACCAAACAGGTAAAGTCAAGGTTGTAAGTAGGACCCATGAAAGTAGGGGTTTAATTATGACCATTTCATGGAGTGGTAAAAGAAAGAGGTCTCATACCATGTGGGTATTTGAATTTTATATTGCATTCATATAGAAATGTGTCATGCATGTATTATGTTGTTATGAGCTTAGTAGCCCAAGGAAAGTAAGCACTGATGATCTTGATTGTAGCCATGCATCCTATATGAAGTAGTCATGGTTAGACCATTCATAGTATGTTTGAATGCATAGTAATCTTGAATCAATTCAAGGTAGCATTGAGTGGGTATGCATTAAAAGATTTTATAAATCTTGTAGTTATGCATTGAATGGATGCATATGAAAAGTATGAGTAAATGTTGTAGATATGCATACATAAGTATGGGTACAAATGTTGCGATGCAATGCATGAATGCATAGAGATAGTGCATGAGTTATTATGAATAAGTAATGGCTGAAATGATGAATTGATGAAAATTATGGAACCATTTCAAGAGCTATTATGAATGCAGGATAGTAAGTGCATGAAGAGGGTAGTCGGGATCAATTGGCTTCCGAAAATGCTCTATGGGAGAGCAAGGTGGTACACATGATACACTTGTGAAGTAAGGAGTATCTAAACATTTCATTTAATTGCATAAATGATGTGACTGTACCCTGTAATTTAAAGTATGATAATGATTGTGTGAAGTAAATGGGTTTTGGTAATATTGATGTGATTAACAGCTGGAAGTATTTGAATTTTATAAATTCTGAAAATTCTTCAGTGATGGTTGTAGTAATGAAAAGGTTATATGCATCAAGACTTACCAAGTGTTTGGCTGATTGAGGTTCAGGTTTCAAGTAGATTGTTTGGAGCATGGAAATTAGAGTAAGACCATGACAAAGGCTAGAATATACCATGTGCAAGAGCCAAACCTCATAAGAAGAGTCTCATGGTTGTGAAAATAGTTTGCATGCATAATGAGTTGTCAAATTTGAATTTGTGAATTTGAGAGATTGCTGAAAACTACTAATCACTATTAGAATGCATAGAATTGTGTCAGGAGGATGCATTGTAAGTGGGTATTCATGTTATGCTAAAATTAGGCATAGTGGTGCTGCTTACAAGAGACCCACAATTGAGGATCACCTCATTGCCAAGAAAACCAATTTTTGTAGTAAGCAGAGTTGCAAATTCTCATTGAATTTAATTACTAATATCATTGCTTGGTTATGGAAAAATCAATTTTGGATTGTATTATCAGATAATGATAGACTGTTTATCTATTTGTTGAATGTGCTAGGGGTACACACTACATGAAGATCATGCGTGATGTCTTGCAGGAGCCAAAATTCATGGGAAGGTTTTCCCTTATCTTGGAAATGGGTTTCGGGTGAAACTCCATTGGACATTTTGGAAATGTCTCATCTGCACTACATGTTTGGTAAGCAACATGAGTGAGATGGTATAGGTTATGTTAGTAAGACATGTGTGGATACGAAATGTAAAGAGGAATTGGGATGGAAAACCGAGGGACTATCAACTCAAAGAAGGGAGCCCCCATTCCTCCTTAATGAAGGAAAACTACTTTGGCAAATGGATAAGTGTTCTATGACTCTAGTTAAGAATATGCATGTCAAATTGTTAAATTCAATATGCAGAACATGTTTTTGATTTTATTTCCATTATGACCGATTGCTTGAGTATGAATAGGGCCTAAATGGTACACACTGGAAAAGGGTGCACACTTTTTCGATGTCAGATCATGAAAGTTTTTTTCAATATTGATTACACCCTAGGGAGTGGATGCACTCTTGGTGTCTCAATACTTGATAAAGAATGATATGAAACATGATTACGGTTTTTAGAGAAACAACGCTAACAAATATGCTTATATTGTTTGTGCTGTCAGGCTAACAGATGTAGTCTGGTATTGTACACTGAATGGACAATAGCTTGAGCTCATCCTACCTTCTACTAAAGAGCACAGAGAAGGAGACATTCCTGAGGGACTGTTAACTTAGAGAAGGGAGTGGTCTCTTGTGTGATATGGGGTAGTGGAATTAGAGCTCACTACTAGAAATGAAACCTGGAAATGGTCATTATTGTTTATATAAGTGCATGTGTTATTGTTGATGGCCTGATAAACACACTGTGTTGGATTGGCTGATGATTGGTTGTTGATATAAGTGTATTGCTGATATAAGTACAGGCAATTTGTTGATGGTCTGATAAACCCAACTGAAGGTTGGATTGACTGTTCATGATATATATATAAAAGGATGTTGTGAAGCAGCCTGCATGCTGACCTAACATCCAAGTCCATAGGAGATCCCAAGGCTTGGAAAGTGAAGGAAGATCCCGTGGACCAATGAGGAAACACACAATATAGATAAGTATTGGATTATTTTGCAATTCCTGCTTATGAATATACATATGTATATGATTTGGTTATGATATTGTAAGCTCTTGTTTAAGAGATAAAAACCGATGAGAATAAACTAAACATGTGAATCTATTAAATGTTTGAGTATAGGTATCACTGGAAGCGAGGACTATGAGAGCATCCTAGGGGTGCATGAGGACATGTGACTGTCCTGAAGAGCTCAGAATGAGCAGTAATGAAAAAGGTGCTAGTGAGACTGTGAAGGTCCTAGCAGCTAAGACAAACCATGTGGGGAGGCTCCATGGTTGAGAGGTCTGAAATAAACCAGAGACACTAAGTGTCATGACCAAGAGGGATTGGTCCAGCATTCATGGTGAAGTGAAAGAGGCTGAGAGCATGAAAAGCCACAGTAGTGGTGTGGGTTCCAAGATGGAACAAAACAAAGAGGGGAAAAATTCTTGTTGCTCTCTCTTGCCTTTTTGATTATATATATTTATGCATTGTGAAAATAAAAGATTGTTGAATGCATGTATGACTGAAATTGGAATGTGTGTATTTGCTTAAAAGTAAATTGTGAATGTTGGAATGGTTAATTCCCTGCCCAAGAATGGACATGAATGAGCTCATGTTCCTATTGGGAAGGCATGAAAAATAGGAAAGTATCCTTGATGAGACTTGGACTGTCATGCCAAATTGGCAATTAATTGACCGATATTAATGCCTATATTATGCTTGGTCTAACATAGTTTCAGTGATGCATTTCATAGGTGAGAAAGGTGAAATCCAGTGGTGCACATTGATCATGGCAGCAGAACAAAAGTTACTGGACTTGGATGGAAGTATCCTTCAAACGATTGCCTAGACCCAAGAGAATCTTAGAGAGATGCTCAAGATATAGAAAAGGTAGAATGAAATGAACCACCAGATTTTGCAAGATTCTGTTGGTTTGCAAAAAGAGGTGAAAAGCCTTTTGGGAGCAATCAAAAAAGGAAAGGAAAGTGGACCAATGATGGGACATTCGTCCAAGCAATCTATTAGGAAATGGTCCAGGAATGAAGACTCAAAGGAAATTGAGTAGCTAAAGATGAAGCAGCCAGTGAGATGTTGGAAATGCGGAGGACATCATTTACGCCGGGACTTCCCAACAAGGGAACATAAAGAGGGCAGCAGCCACAAAGTTCCTAGACTTGCGGACGAGCCGAAAGCTAAGAACCAGCAAGAGAAGTTCATGGAATCTGAGCGGCTTGGTCCTGAAAGTTCAAAGTAACTAATTAAACATGGGACAGATCTGTAAAATTTTGAAATTTTGAATGTGCAAATGGTATATGCAATCCTATGTATTGGAACACCGAGGACGGTGTTATTCCAAGGGGAAGGGGATTGTAACACCTTGGTTTTGACCCCATTTGCATTAAAAGGTACATGATGTATATTTTGTAATTAATCGTGATGAGGAGCTAAAGGTAAAATCCCCACCATCGATTTGGTTGTGTATGTTTCGGCAATAGGGATTGTTGCCGATGGTATATCATGCTATCCAACACATTGTAGTTTTGGCATCATGTAAATATGCACATCAATTTAAATAAAACTATATCCATCTATGACGGTGCAACATTAAATGAAAAGGGCATGATTCCAAAGGTTAAGGGGGGGGATTGTCTATCCCATGGAGGTCGTTGGGAGTTTTCCATGTGTCGACCACCCACTAAACTTGTGCTGTTCGATTAGTTGGGAGCAGTTATGGATGGGGAGTAGTGGGTGGCAGGAATACCAGTATTTACACCATGTACACTCCACCAACAAGCTTTCTCTTCCTCACGCAGAGGGTAGAGGGATGGTCACCACTCTCCCACTCTTCCACTCATGGTTTTGTCTTAAACATCCCACACCAGCAGAGGTCAATTCTGTTCACCTTCTCAAGTAGGAAGCTCGGAGGGTATTCCTCACGTAGAGGGGAGTTAAAAAGAATACACGATTCTATGTGTGGGGGTTCGTTCTCCCTTCTCTCGTCGGTGCTCATCCAGGGTTCATTCTCCCTTCTCACACCGGTGCTAGTCTGTGGTTCTGTTCTTCCTCTCGCTCATGCATGGAATCGTTTTTCCCTTTTCCCATTATCGAACTATGTAAACCATTTACACCCAGGGGTTGTGTTTATGTGTATGTTACTCTCACAAATTTGTGGTCTCTATCTATGTTTCCCCTGTCCATGCTGGGAGTTTGGTTTCTTTCCCATTTGCGGACTGTGTAATGTTGCCATCGTTTCATTGTGAGATTGGGGCTGTTGTCTTCCCCTGGTTTTGGGTTGCTTCTTGGTTGTTGTGGTTTTAGACGTCTTTTGGGATTGCTGCTGAGTTTTTTTGGCCATGCTAGGGCCAAGAACAAATTTGAAGCGTCTGTTTGACCTGAACTATGTTCACCTTTTCATTTGGGGTTGTCACCCTGTTGCCTTTACCTTCTTCACAGAGCTGTGAACGGTTTGTTTTACTGTGGTATGCAGTGGTTTGTCTTTTGAATATTGAGAATAGGATTAGAATCTAAATATGCTTGATAAAATTGGTTTTTGGAGCCACTCAGACAGAGCTAGATTGCTGGATTTCTTCTCCACAACCCTTGAAGAGTATTGGAAAGGGAATTTAGGGCCCGAGGGACTGTGAAGCAGAGAAAGGACTGATTCCTGGTGTCGGGTGTGTGGATGTCTTAAAAGTCAAGTTAACTCATGTGTAGGCATCCTTAGCTCTCCATTAAGGCCACCAGCTTAGCATTTAGCCTTTCCTAGCTCCTTGACGGCCTGATAAAACCTACTGTGTGGGCTTGGCTGATTTGTGTACCTTGGCCATGTGTAAGCCTAATTTGACCGTTATTCCTTGAGGAATCATGCCCAGCTTGGGGGTGGCAGTGTTGCTGAGAGATTGATGAGCATGTTGGCCTATGGTTGGGTGGAACATTGCAGCGACTTAGCTGGTTGCGGGATGAATTCTTTATAAGATAAGTATTCTTGTCCATTTTGCTTCTACATTTACATTTACTATCTAATGTCTAAATGAACCATAATGATGAACATGTTGATGCTGGAATGTATATGTTTGCTTCCGCTATATGTTGAGTAACTATGCAGATTCCTTGTATGTTTTATGCAGCTTAGTATGTTTTATGTTCTAAGCACTTTATAACAGCAATATAAGTATATTCATTTTCATGGGGCTGTTTTCTCGGAGGTCTTTGTTTTTTTAGTAGAGTCATCTTCGCTGGTCGAAGGGTCAGGGACGTTACACCAAATTTCCCGCACCGAAAACTGAAAATGCTCAAAATATAATTCTGCTTCGACAGAAAGATGCACCCTTCAATGGAGAGTCATCCTAGCATACTTTTGCTGATGGATTGTGGAGAGAGACCCAAAAAGTAAGAAGCCCTAGATTCTGTAGCTGCACAATGTCTTCTTCTCAGGTTAGATCTGATACCATGTTAGGTTTTTATCATTCAAGCTAGCATTATGATCTTAGGATCTTAACTGAGAGAATAACATGCACAACAATAAAACACAAGAGAAAAGAGACACAAAGAATTTTCCTCGGGGAAACCATTAAGGAGAAAACTGCACAACTTCCTCAGAGATAGAATCAACACCAAAAGTAAAACCTGAAAACATAAAGATGATCTCCCAATAGCAGCAGTCTCTCTCTTGTCACAACAACTTCTCCTCTCACTCATGTGCCCCAATGAGTGAGTGTGTGTGTGTTAAAAAGAGAGTCTCATTCTCTATTTATATTCTTCCATTCACTTGGAACCCACTCCAACATGTTTCCCTCACTTAAGAATTACTTACTAGAGCCGACATCTCTAGGAGTGTCTAATAGCCCTAGTGCCCCACAGCTTGTGGGGCCTTTTCCTCCTTCGACCAACAAAGAGGTTTATCCTTAACACAATGGTGGGGACTATTGCCCCGACTTACAATGACTCACCTAGGGTCGACTTCACTAGGATAGTCTAATAACCCTAGGACCCCACAACTGCAGGGACTTTAACCCTTGAATAATAGGAGGGTTACCCACAATGACTTGACATGACTTTCACATTATAGAAACTTCCCGATCGAAACATCAGGGCATGACATGACTCAAGTACATTACAATACATCCTGGAATAAACATCGGGTTACAATACATAAGAAATACAAGTGAATACATTCTAAAGTTACAATTACATCAACATCCAAGAAGACTCAACAATCATCCAAACTCACCCAACAACACTTAATCCTCCCACAAATTCTCAAAATCAAGGCACACACGAATATTCTCAGTAAACCAGCATACATATGTGACTGTTCAAGGAAAAACCTTGTGTATACACGATCGTGAAATCCAAACCTGTGTACAGAAAGAAAAGGAAGAAAAATAGGGCAAACAGATAAGCTAAGACAAAATTTACTCCTTCAGGACCCTACTGGGAAAACATGCCCCTAGACCCGACACAAAAACAAAGAAATTAGAGAAATTCAAGTACATTGAATACCAAAAACCCCCAAAGAGAAACAACTAGGAACCTCCTGAGTAGAGTCGCTAATTCTGTTACAGAGAGAAACTTCCTATGGCTTGGGGTGTACCACAATAGACAGCTAGACACGAGAAACCAATCCTTTCCCATATGCATGAGAAATCAAATATCTAACACTAAGGGATATCAATTCGTACCTTGTTTTAGACGGTTGAAGTAGATCCCCGTTGAGCTTTTCCAATTCACGCTTGCTTTAGAAATTCACTCTCAACAATAGTAAACAAGACAAGCATGCTATATAATATGGTGTTAGACCTACTCTAGCATATATATTCATAAATGTATAAACAATTAAACATATCCATGGATTCAATATTCATTCAATTGCACATTAAATGGACAGGAAAAGATATTTCTATTAATCAAATTAGAGATTACACAAGTGACAGCCTCTTTCGGCACGTCTACGAACTGGAGAAACGGAGTCCTCCACCTGGGCCTCCACCACCTCAATCCTCCATCTCTCAATAGCAAGCTCACAAGCAAAGGAAATCCTGGGAAGAACACAAAGTGATCCATGGGACAAAGGGATGCAGTCTCAAAGAAAATTAAACTGTGGCAACAATGCACTATAGTTCTGTTGCTCTTCAATTCCTCCTCTTCAATGTATCCCAGGGGTTCCTTATATATCACTCCAAAGGGGTAATGGAGGATCAAATATGAGCGATATCAAGGCATAGGGAAGGCAAAGAGTCAAATGGTTCGGACACACATGAAGGAAAAATTCAAAAATATTTGGACTTATGCACGCATCTCGATGTATGTGGGTTTAAGGTCAAAAGTCACGTATACACATGAGTATGGGTTTAAAAGTCGTGTACAACAATAAACAGGTATTCTTAGGGATAAAATTGGAAACAACAAATGATAATATCAGTACAAGGGGTCTAAAGAGTTTGCAGAGGGACAAGGAAGGCCATAAACATGTGATCAACCATATGTGGTAAAATCAGCTATAACAAAACCATTTGGGGTAGACTAGTGCACCTAACCTAGAAGGATTTAAACTAGGTTATTGCTTGCATGAAACTAGCTAAAATTCCCAACAATTGATTGAGCTAACTTATCAATGCAAACTTTGAACTATCCATTGAATTCATGGTAATATTTTGGATGGGACAAAGGAATATTCACAATATATTATGGCATCTAATTCATTTGTTGGATTGAATGCTCATCCAAAATAACACATAATTATTGGATAAAATGCATACATGGGAAAGAGGGTCCATTGATTCCTTAATAAAAATACACTCACACAACCACTATAACAAGCCTTAGATAATTCATAAAACACAGCTACAAGATAGAGGGGCAATAACATATGGGGCCACTTCATCAAACATTGACGTGCATTTCTTTGTAAGGGTCATAAGACCAATCATACCAACTAATTACCACAACATTTTGATAGAAAATAAGAACTCTGATATTGCTAGAATCTTGCTTGATGCATGTATTCTCTAAAAATTATATTATAAGCAGAATGAGTTTACCTAACAAGGAAATGCATATCCGTTGCGCTAACATTCTGGAATAAAACTTTGTGTATTAGTTTGGAGGAATTTTGGGTTGAATTTGAGAGTTGAAATGGCATTAAGCAACTTTGGGGATGGATCTGGACATGAAGAGTGGACCTGGGAACTCAAATAGCCCCATACCTTCATTTTGCGCACAAATAAGGGTTGGTCTAATCTCCCAATTAGTAGTTTACACCATAATTATGAATCTTGGGTGCCTTTCTCCACAAAAAGGGTGTGAACAAACCTAAAAAAGCATATTTTAGTTAATTTCAGACCCTAAAAACCAATTTTGGGTGTGATTCAACCTTTAAGTCATTCTGGGTAGCTTTTTGAGCTCTTTTCATGATCAAATTTCATCTCTTCCAAGTTGAAGTAATTCTGGCCACATATTTAACCTCAAATAATGGTCTTTTTGAAGTTTTGGGTATAAATAAAATGGAGCATCCCTAAAACCATAAACTATAGATAAGTAGCAACAATTCTAGGCATGAAGACAACCTTAACATCCACTCCCGGTTAGAACAAAGTTCATTTCAGACTCTATAATGACAACATATAGACCTAATATTGTCTTTTAAAGTAGAAATTGTGCTACAATGGTTGAAAAAATAGTAGAAAACCCTTGAAACGTCTTCATTTCGATCCTTGAGTAGTCTTCTAGTAGCATTGCAGACCAATTTAGGGATGTGATTCAGAGGAGAATATTTGTGCTTTGTTTTCCAAAGCATAAAAAATGACACACTCCATCATATTCATAGATAAAATCGATGTTATTAGTGCTAAGATAGAAATTTTTCTATTGAGAGATGGAACACCATGTTGTGACAACTGTTGACATGCAAGTGTGAAGAAAATCATACTGTGAGACCTGGTGATCAAGTCTCTAACATAGAAACATCTAGAATCAAGAATTATGGACATTTTATTGTGATTGGGGCTAAAAATAGACATGACGCTTTAGATCCTACACTTTAGAGGCCTGGCCACTTTGATCATGATATTTTTGTAGGTGTTCCAAATAAAAATGATAGGGAAGAGATCTTGTCAGTATTTACAAGTGGATTAAGATTCAGAAGGTTCAACTGATTTCAAAAAGGTTGCAAAATACACACCTAGTTTTCCATTATGAAGATTTCTTGTCCTCCAATGGTTTCCCATTATTGTTTGTTTCTAGTGGCTAGTGGCTTGTAGAATATTTCTAAACATTAGTTGCATTTGGATCATTGTTCTAATTTATGTTTCAGATTATGAGTTACAAGTATGCCTGCACCTTTTTGTTAGTTTTGTTATATGTAATGGAAATACAATGTGGTTTGGAAAAGCAATCATATGTTTGGAAAAGTAATCAATCTACCCAAGCTCATTGTTAAGAATCTTGATTTTCCTTTAGAACTGGAGAAAGCATTTAGTTAATTTGAAATTGGATCAATGTTGTGCTAGGAAACCATGAAGGTCATTGGAATACATACCTTACAAGATGATTGCATGGATCATTGGTATGGGTAGAGTCTAGAAATCAACTAGAAATGATATTCTTTGAGTTATACTAATGTGTTGAAAACTTAAGTATCTTGGCTTTAATATAAAGCCAAAATATTATCTAGTTGATGTTTGGATTTGGTTATTATAAGGTGGAAGGTTGTATGGTGTAATATATGGTTGTCATGTGTTGACAAAGGCTATTTTGGAGAGAATATGGGTATACTAGATGAATATTGTTAACCATATATTTGTAGTAAGTTGAGAGGCCAACTCTTGAGGACCCAATTGGAGAAATTGGGTTGGTTTTATTTCAAGTGGCCAAAAAAAAGGCATTGGACAGATTTGAAAACGAGGTATAATTTTTATATTTGATTCTTCAATATGATATTTTATAAAATATATCTTCATTATAATTTGTAGTGGCTTTTTATTACGTGATGTGAAAATTGGTTCTATGTAGGATGTCAAAGGAATATCAAGTCGGGATTGAATAATTCATATAGTTTGCAAAAATAAATTCAGAGGATAATAACACCACAAGATGCCCTTGTGAAAAATGTTACAATTTTGTAGTATTAACGTTTGAGGAAGTACACAACCACTTGATGATTCATGGTATAACAAGTTCATATAAAACTTGGTTTTTACATGGAGAGAGAGCTCCTACTCAGGACTATATATTTGAAAAGAGCAATATTTGCCACACAACATAGATGCATGATTTTCCTCAAGAAATTACACATGGTGATGAACACATAGTCGAACATCAATATGATAATCATAATGATTTATTTGCAGCATTGCTTACAAATGATATTGAAGTTATTCAAAATGACGATCATAACGAGGAAACCATGGTTGATGATCATATGTTTGAAATGGTGAATGATGCGTATCAATATTATAATGAAAATCCAGACGTGAATTGTGAAAATGGCCAAGTAGTATCAATGGATGAAAAAAATGGTATCAATCAATAACTAAAGTTAATTGAAGATGCCAAGGCACCATTGTACCCAGGTTGCACTAGTTTCACCAAGCTATCGACCACTATGAAATTGTACAACCTAAAGTGAGAAATGGATGGTCTGATGCAAGTTTCACCCAGTTTTTGAATTTGCAAAGAGAAATGCTTCCAACAGGAAATACACTTCCAGAATCTACATATGCTACAAAACGTTTGCTTAAATCATTGGGTTAGGACTATGAAATGATACATGAATTCCACAAGGATTTCATTTTATATTGGGGAAAATATGAAAAAATAAATGAATTCCCAACATGTGGCGAATCAAGATGGAAGGTTAATGCTCATTTTGAAAAGGTGTGTATAGGTGTCCCGACCAAAGTGCTAAGGTATTTCCCTATAGTACCAAGGTTGAAGAGAATGTACATGTATGATTTTGAACTCTTATCATTCCATTATATCATACACCTTCATGTACTACCAACCTACTA
>LPNX010181045.1:41798-76374 GCA_001517045.1 Pseudotsuga menziesii | reverse complement strand
AAATGAGCTTTTGTTTGTTGTCATTGTTATTATATGGTCCCAAGAAACCAGGAAATGACATAGATGTTTATTTGGAACCATTGGTAGATGAACTAAAACTAACATGAGATTAATGGGAAAGGACATACGATGCTCATTCAAGATCATTCTTGAATATGAAGGCTATATTGATGTGTGTAATCCATTACTTTCCTACTTATGGAAATATGGTTGGTTGCATGACTAAAGGGTTTTGTGCATGCCCTATATGGGGAAGGAACACAGATTGAATGTATCTCAAATGTAGTAGGAAGTGTGTGTACATTAGACATAGGAGATATCTTCCAATAAATCATAAATATCATTCACAAAAAGGACCATTTAATGGTAAGTCTGAGCATATCACTGCACCTAAAATTATACAAGTGTCATATATTTTTACAGAAACTAAAGGAATGGAAGAGAAATGGGGAAAGACTAAAGTACAAAAAGAAAGAGAAATTTAAAAAAGGTGAAAATTTGAAGACTGTTGTGTGGAATAAAAGGTCAATTCTATTCAATTTACCATATTGGGAGGTATGTGCACACATTAACTTAAGGCCTAAAATGTACGATGCTTGAAGGATTTCAATGTGTTTAATTTGAATATATTGTTTAGTTTTTCTTTGATCTTATAATTCATTCATTTTTTATAGAGTTGGATTCATAAACTCCTAGTGTGTCACATTTTAGATGTAATGCACATAGAAAAAAAATGTATTCGAAAGTATTTTTGAAGCCTTCTGGACATAAAATATAAATAAAAGGATGGGAAAACTTATCATGATGAATTACAATAGTTGGGTATAAGGAAGTCACTATGGCCACAAGGAAAAGGAAAAAAAAAAGATTTCTTCCACCTGCACCACACACTCTTTCAAGAAAGGAGAAAGAGAGTATTTGTGGTGTTTTGTTCATGTTAAAAGTTCCAAATGGACATAGTTCAAACCCTAGAAATCATGTATGTATGCAAGATATCAAGATTCATAGTATGAAAGTGCATGTTTTCCATGTTCCCCTGCAACAAATCCTTCTTGTAGAATTTCTCCATGTGCTACCAAATGTAGTTCGAAACACTATTTGTTGGATTTGCACTTCATTTATAGGAGAATTTGTGCAAGAATGGTGGATCCAACAGATCTTGATAACTTACAATATGATGTTGTGGAAAATTTGTGCTCACTCAAAAATATTTCCCCACTTCATTATTTGATATAATGATACATTTGAGTGTACACCCGGTGCAAGAGCTACGTTATTGTGGACCAGTTGCATATCGATGGATGTACCCTTTTCAAAGGTTAGTGAAATTTTATTAAGTGAAAATCCATATAAATTCCAACATATTATGTGCATATAATCATAATACATTACTAGCAACTCTTTATTCATACGTTTGATTTGACTATAAATTGTGTTTTTTTTCTAGGAACATGAAAGTTGTTAAGCCCTTATTGATGACACATTACACCATATAGTGTGGCACATTACCCACTATATTCTGGGACATTACATATTAGTTATGTAGGCTTAGGGTCTAATAGTGGGTTTATTATTTTTTATTATACACCAGTATCTCCTATATGTAGGAAGGAGATATTCTAATTTGATCAGCATATCATCTTGTATTGTCTTGTACATTGTGTAAGGAGGTTCCTCCCTCGAACAGGATTGGTATTTATCTCTACTATTCATATTTTAGGTGTGGATTACTGTCCTATTTTCTATTTCTTCTCTTTTTATGCTATATCTGGGATTTGTTTGCATAACATTTGGTATCAAAGCTCTCTCCTCGGGACTAGCTTCTACAAAACGAGTTATCTTGGAACTTTCACTACAAATTTTTTTTTACAAGGAATCAGAGATCGAGGTTAAAAACCCACTTCGAAAACCAGCCAAAATATCTCTAGTAACAAATTCATATCCTGAGCCATTACTGTTTCGGATATAAGTGTGGAGGAAGCGAGGGTTTTTTCCTAGTCCTACAGCTAGTCTAAAACAAGTGTTCTTGGGAAAAAGGTCATATCTGAGGAATATGATATCCAAGAAAAGTGAGACTAGTTGAATATGAAATAATATGGACAAGGGTGTATGTGGTATAAGTTTCAGATATAGAAACAAAACAATGGACACATAGCATACAGTACAAGTTCTCTCTTATGGATACGCCAAAAATAAGAGGTTTTGGTATATTTGCAATAACATTTTGTTGGCTCATCCAAATTAGGTAATATCTATGGAATTGGAAAGATGAAATATCAAATTAATACAGTAAGAAGTTTCAGCCTCATAGGAGTCGCAATTCAAATTTTAATTCAGTTACAAGTCGGCCCTAAAACAGCCTCCCAATCAGTGATTGAAAAAGGTACACCATTTTGCATTTGAATAAATTTTACTAGAAGGATATATTTGTGATAAAACATAGGGTGTGATATTGTTAAAAATTACACCAAAAGGAAGTGGAAAGAATAACACACTCAAACCCCCAGAGGGTTCATCCCCAACCTACGAGGAAATGGAAGATATTTCTTTTAGAGTGTCCAAGTTGGAAGATATGGTTAAAGAAAGTGTGAAAATTGATGACTTTGCTAAATTAGAAAATAAGATGGCTACTAAAGAGGATCTCAAATGGATGGTAAGTAAACAAGATATCCATGAATTGAAGGAGTTTATCGAGGACATCAAACATAACTTTGTTCCTCAACTATCTACTCAAGAAAAGGATAAGGAGGAACACGATGACTTATTCCAGTCACGTTTGGAGAAAATTGAAAAACAATTGGAGAGTAGGAATTTGGAGTCCTCAAAAGTTGATGATTCACTATAACATCATAGGTTCAATTCAGGTCCAAGAAACTACTTTATCCCTGAGATTGACATGCAAAAATTTGATGGAAAGGATCCAATAACATGGATTTTTCAGATGGAGCAATTCTTTGATCTACACCAAGTGCCCACTATGCAAAATGTAACTATTGTATCCTTGTATTTAGAAGCTGATCAGTTTGTATGGTACCAATGTAGTTGTGACCATAAAAAGGAGTCTATTATCTCTTGGTCTATATTCACCAAAGAATTGATTGCACATTATGGGGATATAAATAGAAACAAATTCTTTAGTCAATTGGTAAATCTCGAACAAAAAGGTTCAGTTACATATCCCATCAAGAAATTTCAACACCTAAGTCTCAGAGTGAAGAATATTTTAGAAGATAATTTGTTAGATGTCTTTATTGGAATCTTGAAATATAACATTCAACATGAGGTGCATCTCTTTGAACCATCATCGCTAGATAAGGCTTTCATGATGGAAAGGAAGGTTGAAAATAAATATATGGCAATAAATACTAGAAAGGCCTTCTCCAACACATATAGAGAAAATAATGTTCCTTCTTCTAAGCTACCACAAAAGTTGACACCCAACAACTATATGAAAGAAGAGCAAAAGGATTATGCTTTAATTGTGACAACAATTATAGCATTGGATATAAGTGCAATGAGAAGAAATTATTCTACATAGATTGGGAAGAGGAAGAACCAAAAGAAGAGGAAGCATCTCAAGAAGAGGTGACTTCAGAAGAAATAGAAGAGCATACTTCAGAAGAAATTTCTCCCCCCATATCTTGTCATGCATTTCCTGGAATTAGCACTCCTCAAACTCTCAAGATAGAAGGATACATAAAAAAGAAGAAGGTAATAGTGTTGATTGATTCTGGTAGTACTCATAATTTCATTCACAATAAATTAGCCAAAGTTCTTAATTGCTTTGTTTATCCACCACTAGAATTTCAAGTAATGGTTGTAGATGGAGGAACTATAAATTGCTCAGGAAAATGCCATAATAACAATCTAGCTATGGGGGGATATGTATTTAATAGTCCAATGATAGCTATCCCAATGGGTGGTGCTGATGTTGTCTTGGGTGTGCGATGGTTATAATCATTAGGAACAGTGGCTTTTAATTTTCAAAAACTTTTAATGAAATTTTCATGGGAAGCTAAAGAATATGAGTTAAATGGTATCATAGGAAAACCAAACAAGGTGATAAGCTCTAATGGTATGACAAAGTTGTTAAAAAAGGGACATCAAGGTATAGTTGCACAATTATGTTCATTAGATGTTCAAACCTCAAAAGTCCCTATCTCCCTAGATCTCCAAAGGGTCATTAATAAGAATTCCAAGGTATTTGAAGATATTCCCAAAGGTCTTCCACCTATTCGTGACCTTGATCATGCTATCCACTTAATTCCAGGCACTGTTCCTCCTAACATTATACCTTAACGATATCCCTATTGCCAAAAGAGTGAAATTGTGCATATGGTGGATGAAATGTTAGAGGCTAGCATAGTTAGGCCTATCCAAAGTTCTTACTCTGCACCGGTCGTAATGGTACGTAAGCTAGATGGATCATGGCGTATGTGTCCAGATTATGGAGATATCAACAAGATTACCATTAAAGATAAGTTTCCCATTCCCGTCATTGATGAATTGTTAGATGAATTACATGGAGCAGTTGTTTTCACAAAGTTAGATCTTCATTCCCGGTATCATCAGATTCGAATGAAGGATGAAGACATCCCCAAAATAGCATTCAGAACTCATGCAGGTCACTATGAATTTTTGGTCATGCCATTTGGTCTAACAAATGCACTTTCCACATTTCAAGGTTTAATGAATTCTATTTTCAAGCCTTTCCTTAGAAAATTTGTGTTGGTATTCTTTGATGATATACTAATCTATAGCAAGTCTTGGGAAGAACATGTTCAACATGTTGACATGGTACTACAAATACTAAAGGAGAACGAACTATATGCAAAACCCTCAAAATGTTTCTTTGGGAGAAAGGAGGTAGAGTATTTGGGTCATATTTTATCTCATGAAGGTGTCAAGGTAGACCCTAAAAAAATTAAATACATGATGCACTGGCCAATCCCCAAAACCCTAAAGAATACTCAAGGATTCTTAGGTCTAACAGGGTACTACCGCAAGCTTGTTCAAAAGTATGGAAGAAGAGCAACTCCTCTAACATTGTTACTGAAGAAAGATGCATTTTCTTGGACTCAATAGGCAACTCAAGCCTTTCAACAACTCAAAGAGGCCATGTGTAAAGCTCATGTTTTGGTGACACCAGACTTCACAAAAACCTTTATTGTGGAATGTGATGCTTCAGGAAATGGAATTGGAGCTGTACTAATGCAAGAAGGACACCCTAATTCCTTCACTAGTCATCCAATCAAGGGAAAGAACTTAAAAAATCCCATTTATGAGAAGGAAATGCTGGAAATACTACATTCCTTGAAGCAATGGTGACCCTACCTTATAGGGAGACATTTCAAGGTTAAAACTGATCATGATAGCCTTAAATACTTCTTGGAACAAAGGCTATCTTCATAAGAGCAACAAAAATGGGTAACAAAGATGTTGGAATATGAATTTGAAATAATCTATAAAAAGGGGAATCAAAATGTTGTTGCAGATGCACTCTCTAGGAAAGATGAGGATGTTGAAGCATTACTCTATGCTATTTCGATCATCCAACCAGATTGGATAGCCAAAGCAAATGATGAATGGAAAAATGACGAAAAAATATGGACATTTATTCAAAAGCTGAAATAGGATCCCAGTGCCTCTAATACATTTAGGTTGAAAGATGGCTTGCTATGGTACAAGGATCACTTATATCTTGGTAAGAGTTCCCAGCTCAAGAAAAAGTTACTTTCTGAATTCCACTCTTCATTGATAGGAGGGAACTCAGGTTTCTTAAAAACCTATAACAGGGTAAAGAAAGATTTTTTTTGGGATGGTATTAAAACTGGCGTTCAAAAATTTTTGGTAGAATGTTTGGTTTTCCAACAAAATAAAGTGGAAACAAGTAATACTCATGTTCTCCTACAACCACTTTCCATTCCAAGCCAAAGGTGGACAGAGGTCTCGATGGATTTTATCACAAGTTTACCGAAGTCGGAAGGAAAGAGTGTCATCATGGTGGTTGTTGATAGACTTACTAAATATGCACACTTTTGTGCACTATATCACCCCTTCAAAGAAAGTATGGTTGCCAATTCTTTTATGGAGATAGTACAAAAACTACATGGTACTCCAAATATTATAGTAAGTGTTAGGGATCCCATTTTCACTGGGAATTTTTGGACAGAATTATTTTCTTATTTGGGTACTCAACTGGCTCATAGCTCATCTTATCACCCTCAATATGTGTTAGAATAATCAACCCATAGTTACCCACCTTAGACATTAATTAAATCATTTTTGTATTATTATCTAGTCTCCTAGATTCCACTCTATGCTAGTTGCCTTCTACATGTCATAGAAGTCAACACTTGCTAAAAATGAGTCATGGAGCACTTGGTAAACCTCCTGGAAACCATATTTATCATTTTTTCTTTATTCCAAATCCTCCAAAGTGCATATCTTCTTTTTCTGTAAAGCGTCCTGTTTTATTGAGAATTAAGGCAAAAGGAAAAGCTAGACTAGGTGTAGTTGACTTGTTTTTTTCCCACATCATCCTCCATCCTTTTCTCCTAATAAAAGCATGTATGAGTTTTCTTTCCATCCATTATTTTATTTCCTACTTGGATTTTCCAATTTGTGAGCATCTTAGTGGATTTGGAAACTGCTTTATGCACCTATGGGGGATTTGACTAGATTTAGTAAGCCTAATTTTTTACTATTTCGAATCGCATCCTTATGCATTCGAATATCTCATGAAATTATATATTGCAGCAGCCTATTAATTCACAAGGTTTTCTATTGTACACTTATTCAATACATATTAATGTTATGCTCCAATTTCAGTCTCCTTTGATGTTAATTTTGCATGTTTGATTAGCAATTTTGTGAGTGTAATTGTTCTATCTCTTGGGTTCAATTTCGACATGGTATCAGAGCCTTTGTATATTTATTTCTATCCTTCCATATTGCTATTTTAGGTTCGACATCTTGATTGGGAGTATTTTCTGCTGACTGAAGGGCATAGTTTCTGAGCTATGGACCAATCTCAAAAGATCATCTTGAGTCCATTTAATTTCTTTGAATGGAAAGCTAAGATGGAGATATTGTTGAGAGAAAAAGGTATCTACAAGGTTACTATGGAAACTGAGGTAGATACCAATGGAGCTACAAATAAAATAAAATGGCATAACAGGAGGGATGCGGCCTATGGTCTTTTGTGTCTGAACATTTCAAGAGACCTCCTCTTCCATCTTGATGGATTGACATCACCTAATGAAGTGTGGGAGAAGCTTGTGGATATTTTTGGTAATACAAATGATATGAGAGGACATCAAATCAATAATGAGCTAATATCCTTGAGTCCTAGTAGCTTCGAATCCTTGCAACTCTATTTTTCCAAGTTTAAAGCCCTTGTTTTGCAGCTAAAACAGTGTGGAATTGAAAAGAAGGAATAGCAACTAGTTTTGGCCATACTCTCAAAGCTTGGACCTAACTATTAAGTTTTTTTTTCAACCTTCCATGCCACCAAGTTGATAGCTCGATCTTGGAAGATGACTAAGCTTGCAGAGTTCATGGAATCCCTCATAGAGGAACAAGATAAGTTGGTGATGATGGGCACCATCAAACCTTCCAAATACCAAGATTTGGTTGTTGGAGATTCAAGGGTGGATTCAAAAAGCAAGAAAAAATCTAAAAATCCACCTGAGCAAAAGAGAGACAAGAACAAGTCTCAAGAGGAGCCCCAAGGCTCCAAGAAGAACTTCCAGAAGAAGAAGAACAGAGGAAAAATGAGCAAGTGGGCATACTATAGTAAGGGATATCATCCTAAGGGATCTTGTATGAAGAAGCAAATTGACATGTTGACCCAAGCCCTGGAGAATAATAACATCTCCCTTCTTGATTGCTCAAAGAAGAGGGAAGGAGGATCAAATTCAGAGGACAGAGAGAGAGTACATGCTTTGGTTGCTGGTATATCAAGCTCACATAGCTTCATCATAGACTCTGGAGCTTCTAGACATATGGTTTTGACAAAATAGGCATTCTCCTCTCTTGACATGTCGAAAGGTCCACCAATAGTTTTGGGAGATGACTCTCTCACTGACAGTTTGGGAAAAGGAAGGATTGATCTTGACCATGGTAAGTTCAATAATGTGTTGTATGTTCTAGTTCTTGCCTCTAATCTCTTGTCAGTGTATCATATGACTCACACAGGGTCTCCAAAGAAGGTCATATTCTCCCCTGATGATGTTAAAATCACTGATATTTTGAATGGTAAATTCATAGCAAAAGGTGTTGTTGATCACACTTCAAAGGTATATACGTTTTCCCATTTTCTACCCTCCTCAAACCCCTCTACTCTTCTGATTCATGCTAATGAGGAAAGCAAGATTTGGCATGAAATATTTTTCCATATTAGCTACAAGTATCTTTCTTATTTGAGTGAAAAATATATGGTCATAGGGTTACCAAAGATCAAGTTTTCCAAGGGAGTCTGTCAAGGTTGTATCCTAGAAAAACACCCTCAGCACAAATTTGAGAGAGCTAGTCATGAGAGAACCTCTGCACCACTTGAGTTGATCCAAACTAACATTTCTAGTCCATTTCCTCATATGTCCATGAGTCAAGCCAAATGTACACTAACCTTCATAGATGAATTTTCCAGGTATTGTTGGGTTTACTTCCTAAAGCATAATTCTGAATTTTTTGACCTCTTCAAAGTCTTTAAAGCCTTGGTTGAAAACCAGTCTGGGAGGAGACTCCAGATCCTCGGATATAAAAATGGTGGTGAGTATGTCAATTCTAAGTTCATTCAGTATTGTAAATATGTAGGTATTTAGATGCGGCATTCGATCCCTTACACGCCACAACAAAATGGTGTTGCTGAGAGAAAGAACAGGTCACTGAAGGAGATGTCAACTTGCATGATGGAGGCTAAGACTTTGCCACCAAAGTTTTGGGCCGAGGCTATAAAATGTGCATCCTACATCCAGAATACGGTGCCTCATAAGCATATTGATGGTATGACTCCTTTCGAAGCTTGGAGTGGGTACAAGCCAGATGTGACGCATTTCAGGATTTTTGGCTCAAAGGCTTGGGCTAGAATTCCAACTGAAAAGAGAAAGGATTTGCAGCCCCAAAGCCAAGAGTGCCTATTTGTTGGGTATTCTAAGGATTCAAAAGGGTACAAGATGATAAACTTTATCACTAACAAATCCTTCATTGAAAGAAGTGTTCAGTTCCAAGAAGAGCCTTTAGTAGCAGTTGAAGTTGGAGAGTCTTCTTCACCACCAGATCCATTGATTGTAAGTGGAGAGATTACTGAGTTTGCTGATTCTGATATGTCTAATAATTATTATTTGATTTCATATCCTAGGATTCCTACAAGACCAAATTTGGCAGCAAAGACCATTCATGTAGCTGGGGAACCAGCTGAAAATCCTAGTGACACTAGGAGGACTAGATCTCAGTTTGAGAGTGCCCTGTGTATGAAAGATCATTTATTTGTTGAGAAGTGCTATATGATGGTTGAATTATATCCACATAAATATGAATATTCAGCACATGATCCAATATGGAAAACATCCATGAAAGAAGAATTCATCTCACTCCAAAAGAACAACACATGGGAACTGGTTGATCTTCCCCCAGGGAGGAAGCTAGTTCACTGTAAGTGGGTTTTCAAGACTAAGTTTGCTGCTGATGGTTCACATTTGAAATATAAGGAAATATTGGTAGCAATTGGCTACTCACAATTACATGGTATTAACTACAATGAAACCTTTTCACCAGTGGAAAAGATGGACTCCATAAGGCTAGATTTAGCCATTGCAGCTTCGAATCAGTGGGAGATACATCACATGGATGTGAAGTGTGATTTCCTAAATGGATATCTCACTGAATATATTTACATGCATCAACCTGAAGGGTTTGTTTCTAATCCATCCTTTGTGTGCATGTTAAAGAAATCATTGTATGGGCTCAAGCAAGCCCCTAGGGCTTGGTATGCCAAGATTGATTGCTTTCAGCTGTCATTGAGTTTTGTTCGGTGAAAGTCTGATCCTAATGTTTATTTGAAGCTGATTCATGGTTCTTTTATGATTATTTTATTGCATGTGGATAACCTTTTGATTATAGGAAGTTCAAAGAAAGATATTTCCTCCTTGAAGGATGCAATGAACCATGCATTTTCTATGACAAATTTGGGATTGTTGAGCCAATTTTTGGGTATCGAAATTGATCAATCCCAACATGGAATCAAAGTAAATCAGTCCAAGTATTCCTTAGATTCTTTGAACAAGTTCAACATGAAATATTTCAAGCCAAGCAAGACTCCTTTCCTTTCAGGAGTTAAGCTTGAAAAAGCAGGTTCTTCTCCTATGGTAAATAATACACTTTATAGGAAGTTGATTGGGTGTTTGCTTTATCTTACACACACTCGACCTGATATATCTTATGTATTTAGTGTGGCTTTAAGATACATGGATCATCCTCATGAGATCCATTGGAGATCATCCAAAAGGATCCATAACTTTGTTCAAGGAACAAGAACTCATGGGATCTTCTACAAAGCTAAATCTGATTTTGATTTGATTGGGTTTACAGAAAGTGATTGGGGAGGTGACAACATAGATCAAAAGTCAACATCAGGATATGTGTCCATGCTTATATAAGGACCAATCATCTGGTCAAGCAAGAATCATAGTGCCATAGCACTCTCATCTACAGAAGCAGAGTATAGAGGAGTTGTAAATGCAACAACTCAATGTTTGTGGTTGTAGGGAATACTTGGAGAATGTGGCTTCGAATCATAGTTTTCAACTATTACCTAATATGTTAATCAAAGAACCATTCGAATATACAATGATCCACTTTAGAGACAGCAAAGCAAACACATTGAGATCCATATGCACTACATAATACAGCTTCTGCATGATGACACCATTCATGTACTCTTCTGCGCATCTTCAGAACAAGTAGTAGACATCTTCACCAATTTTTTTTCTGAGAAGACATTCAGCAATCTCAAATCACTATTGAGGATTGCTAATCAAGCTATGAAGCATTATTGATAACAATATTTTCAAATTTTGTTTTACTGTCAATGTTTAAGGGAGGATTTTCCCACTGGGTTTTGCCTCTTTCCTTGGTTGAATGTACAAGCAGTATGTAAAGGGTGACTAAGCCTTGTTGCTAGGCCATATAGTTTTCTAATATTTACTCATAAATTTAGGATTAAGGGGGGTTATTAGAATAATCAACCCATAGTTACCTACCTTAGATATTAATTAAATCATTTTTGTCTTATTATCTAGTCTCTTAGATTCCACTCTATGCTAGTTGCCTTCTACATGTCATAGAAGTCAACACTTGCTAAAACTGAGTCAAGGAGTGCTTGGGAAACCTCCTAGAAACCATATTTAGCATGTCTTCTTTATTTCAAATCCTCCAAAGTGCATATCTTCTTTTTTTGTAAAGTTTCATGTTTTATTGAGAATTAAGGAAAAATGAAAAGCTAGACTAGGTGTAGTTGACTTGTTTTTTACCCACATCATCCTCCATCCCTTTCTCCTAATAAAAGCATGTATGAGTTTTCTCTCCATCCCTTATTAGCTTTCCTACTTGACTTTTCCAATTTGTGAGCATATTAGTGGATTTGGAAACTACTTTATGCACCTATGGGGGATTTGACTAGATTTAGTAAGCCTACTTTTTGACTATTTCGAATGGAATCCTTATGCATTCAAATATCTCATGTAATTATATATTGAAGTAGATTAGTTCACAATGTTGGTGGTTGTACACTTATTCAATACAGATTAATGTTATGCTCCAATTTCAGTCTCCTTTGATGTTAATTTTGCATGTTTGATTAGCAATTTTGTGAGTGTAATGTAGGAATATAATAAACCCACTCACAACTTAGGATAAAATAATTAATCATTATTTGATTAATTATTCACCCACTAGCTTAATCTGAGTTGGCATCCACTTGCACCTTAAAGTCAATACATGCCATCTATATCCTAGGAATGATTTATTTCCAATTCTGGGTTGATCTTGACCACCTTTTGACCATCTAGAATTAGTATACAGGACTTTACATCAGATTCCGCTTTATTCTGCTTTTCTATGGATAAGATAAAAGCTAGTCAACTAGAAAACTGGGAGCTTTTGTTTCCAACCCATCCTCCATTAGTTTTTCTCCATTTTCTAGGATTAGCATGTTGTTTCCATCTCCTTGACAACTCACTCATTCTTTTTCCAACTCATGAGGTCCTTGATAGATTTAGTAAGTGCTTTATCCACCTATGGGGGTTTTGCTATATTTTGGTAAGTCAGCCTTTTGAGCTTTATGATTTGTTTCCATACAATTCAATTTTCCTATGAGGGATGTACTATTTATGTACACTATTATTCATCATTATTCAATGGAAGGATACACACCAATATTCATCTCTTCATTCATGTGATTCAGTCTCTTTTCTTCTCTATAGTTTTCCTATGTATGCTTGTGAGAATTCTTAGTAGCAAGATCTATTTCCTGTGCTTCTTCTTAGCATCATTGCACATAGCATTGATCTATTATTTCTACATGGTATCAGAGCTACAAGGTTGATCAAGTTCCATAGAGTTAAGGAGTACTTCCAGTCTCCTATCCCTCTCTGAAGAAGAGCTTGTCTAGCTTACAAGATTTTCTCCTAGTTTGTTTTGCAGGTTGCAGAGAGTATCTATTAGAGCATATCAACAACTTCAATATGGATTCAAAAGTTCCTCTACTATCTCCTTTCAACTATGCTGATTGGAATCCAAAGATGAGTGCATACTTGAAGAGGCAATGTCTCTTTGATGTCTCCATTGGTGCATTGAGTGAACCTGACTCTTATGAAGAGAAGATTGATTGGATAAATAATTTTGATAGATTTTATGGAATTACGTGTTTGGGAATGTCTCCAAATATATATCATATCATATATTATGCTGAATTTCCATTTGAGCTTTGGAAAATTTTGGACAAAGCTTTTGGTTTGCAGGAAATTGAAGATGAAGCATGGAGCGAACCTAGCATCTCCTCTTGTTATCTTTCTCAAGATTTATTGTCCTATACATTCTCTAATGAAGTTGATCATGATAAATAATTTTCTCATACTGTTCATGTTGTTGCTTCCCTCTTTCATTCGAATGCTTCCTCCTTCAATGAAGAAGCAAATATTGAAGAGCCATATTTTTCTGTGTCTCTTGAATGTGATCTTTCTTCTTGTGATACTATTGATGAAAAATAAGTAACATATGGAGCTGCTGCTGATGTTTATTATGATCCTATAACCCATTCATTGTTCTCTAAATATCCTATCTTAGATTCCAATATCTATGTTCCAGATTCTTCACACCTTTTGCATACCTCTCTCATTGATGGTGCGCAAACCAGTGACTTCCAGGATGTTTGTTTAGCCACATCAAGCATTCTTTGTGTCATACCACTTACCTTAATTGATATCATGTGCTTCAGAATATCCTCCTTTTTTCTTGGCATCAATACTCAGAGCCTTCTTGAAGATTTTGAACATCTCCTTATTTCCTCCTTTCATACAGAGGATTCATTACCAGTGTATTCCCATGAGTCTATTGATATGATTATATATGATCCTTTGGATTATGATTTAGAAGCATATTTTCATGTTGATACACATATAATACCACCATCCATACCATCTACCATACCTCTCAATAATCCAAAGACTATACAAATCCCAAGCTCACTAGTTGATTCCTCATTGGTCTCTTATGCAGTGATATTTATCTTACATGGTTTGAAGTCTTTCCTAACTTTTAATGGCTGGTTATCCATGTCCTTATTCATATATGGAATGATATTAAACATGTTTGGATCTGTTCTAAATACTTATGATTCAGATCTTATGCCCATCCATCATTCATATTTTTACTCCTATCAGTTTTCCCCAGTTGCTCATAATTTTCCTAGTCTAGCCCTATATCCTCATGGAGCCATTGATGCCTTTGTCCTTGCTGTTCCATATGATAATATTTCTGATACATCAGAGTTTTATAAGCCTCATATCATATATATACAGGTGCTACATCAGATTGGAAGATTGACATGTGACCCACATCACAATTTTGCAGCTATTCAGGGAATTGGGTGTGAAATAAATTGCCTTATTTTTTGTACTCTTTGGGAAGGAGTATGCATAGATCTCTTTTCCATTTCAGATTATGTTTTCAGATCAGAGTTTAATAGCAGAAAGAAGCATTCAGATAATTCTCCTACTTCATCAATTGATGAGATACAAGGAGTCTCTCATCTTCCTTCTTGCAGGTTCTACACTCCAGCGCATGATCATGGAGTTCATGATTTCTTCAACAAGTCCTTCATCCAGAAGTAGTTCAGTCAGCTCATTAAAGTGAATATAAAGATATGTTGAATACACATTTCAAATTCTATGCCTTGTCCTATCTTGAGGGAGGGTTTTCCCCATGTGGTTTTTCCTCTTTCCTCACTTTTCTGGACATAATAATTATTAAAGGGTGACCATAGCCTTGTTGTTGGGCCCTATATGCATCCATATGCATCCATATTTTTTTTCATACCATCATAAAGTGAGACTTATAGGGGGGTGTAGGAATATATTAAACCCACTCACAACTTAGGATAAAATAATTAATCATTATTTGATTAATTATTCACCCACTATCTTAATTAGTTGGCATCCACTTGCACCTTAAAGTCAATACATGCCATATATATCCCAGGAATGATTTATTTCCAATTCTGGGTTGATCTTGACCACCTTTTGACCATCCAGAATTAGTATACAGGACTTTACAGTAGATTCTGCTTTATTCTACTTTTTCTGCTTTTCCTACTTTTCTATGGATAAGATAAAAGCTAGTCAACTAGGAAACTGGGAGCTTTTGTTTCCAACCCATCCTCCATTAGTTTTTCTCCATTTTCTAGGATTAGCATGTTATTTCCAACTCCTTGAAAACTCACTCATGCTTTTTCCAACTCATGAGGTCCTTGCTAGATTTAGTAAGTGCTTTATCCACCTATGGGGGTTTTGCTATATTTTGGTAAGTCAACCTTTTGAGCTTTATGAGTTGTTTCCATACAATTCGATTTTCCTATGAGGGATGTACTATTTATGTACACTATTATTCATCATTATTCAATGGAATGATACACGCCAATATTCATCTCTTCATTCATGTGATTCAGTCTCTTTTCTTCTCTATAGTTTTCCTGTGTATGCTTGTGAGAATTCTTAGTAGCAAGATCTATTTACTCTGCTTCTTCTTAGCGTCATTGCACATAGCATTGATATATTATTTCTACATGTAATTGTTCTATCTCTTGGGTTAAATTTCCACAATTTGATGGACATACAGAGATAGTAAACAAATGTTTAGAAGGGTATCTTCGATGTTTTGTAGCTGATAAACAAACATAATGGATCAAGTGGTTACCATTGGTAGAATGGTAGTATAATACTTCCTTCCATACATCATCCAAAATGACCCAATTTATGGCACTATATGGCTACCATCCACCATCCACCACATATTCACTAAGAGACTCTAAGGTTCAAGCAGTGGAATACCACATGGAGCATAAACAACGAGTTCTTCAACTCTTAAAGGATATCCTGAATATGGCACAAAATTGAATGAAACAACAAATAGATCAACATTGTAGTGAATAGATGTTTAATGTTGGGGATTAGGTGTTTTTAAGACTACAACCATACAAGCAGATGCCCCTTAATAACACCAAGAAGGATAATAAATTATCACCTAAATACTACGGTCCCTACAAGGTGTTACAAAATATTGGTAGTATGGCCTACAAATTGAAACTACCTGCATCTTGATGAGTCCATCCAGTTTTCCATGTTTCTTCTTCAAGGAAGGTAATCGGTGACAAGCTACCAGTTCAAACGATGTTACCAGAACTTGATGAGGAAGGAAAAATCATCTTGGATCCTGCAGGAATTACTGAAATACGAACTAGACAACTTCGAAATCGATCAATTTCAGAGTATCTCATTAAATGGAAGAACTTACCCATAGAATATTCAACATGGGAAGATGAGTCCTTTATACAGCAGCATCCAAAACTACTTCAGTGTTGAGGACAACACTTGTTGAAGAGGAGGGGCATGTTAAGCCCTTATTGATGACACATTACACCATATAGTGTGGCACATTACCCCCTATATTGTGGGGCATTACATATTAGTTATGTAGGCTTGGGGTCTAATAGTGGGTTTACTAGTTGTTATTATACACCAGTATCTCCTATATATAGGAAGGAGATATTCTCATTTTATCATCATATCATCTTGTATTGTCTTGTACATTGTGTAAGGAGGTTCCTCCCTCGAATGGGATTGATATTTATCTCTTCTATTCATATTTTAGGCATGGATTACTCTCCTATTTTCTATTTCTACTCTTTTTATGCTATATCTTGGATTTGGTTGCATAACAAAAGTTTTCAAAAGTTATGTGAAAAATACGAATAGGACCGAAGGATGCATAGTTGAAAACTACACTATGGAGGAATCCATAAAATTTTGTGTTGAATATGTTGAAGGTATGGAATATATTGAAAGCATGCCTAGTAGAAATGAATCTTGGGACGATGAAGAAGGAGACATTGGACAATATGGGAAGGCCTTATCTAGTGGAACTTCTATTGAATTAGATAAAACTAGTTTGTTACAAGACCACATATGGGTCTTACACAACATAGATGAAATTCAACTTTTGATAGAGTAAGTAATAATCACATCCTTATGAGATCATTGTTTATTATAATATATCACAATGTTTTCATAAATTTTGTATTTACATTATTTGAAATTAGGATGCACTTGACTGAAATTGCCAATAGTAACATCCAATCCCAAAAAGATGAAGTGTTACTAAAAAAGCTCCACAACCAACAATTTAGTGATTGGTTAAGAAAACATGTAATGATTGTTCTTCATATTATATTTAATTAAACTTCATTGATTAAGACTATTATTATGTATGAAGGTGAGACTCTTTTAATATAGTTTGAAATTGCGTGGTTTTCTAATGTCATTTAAAAATTTATAGGTGGAAGGCAAATAAAATATTTCTGATACCCTTAAATGGTTGGCAGGTGGACCAAGGAAATATGAAACTAATTATGATGGCTCATTAATCAATGGGTGTATATTTCATGTTAAAAGTAAAGAAAATGTTAGGGCCACTCAAAATAGTGGTGTGTTCATAGATGCACACACATTAATGAGATCAAGTGCAAGGGATAAAAACCATGTACATCAAATGACAACATATTATGGATTGATTCAAGGAATAATGTTATTGGACTATTATTTGGTGCAATATCCATTGTTCAAATGTGATTGGATAGATATACACAAGAAGAATGGAATGAAAGTTGATGAAATTTGCTTCAACATGGTGAATCTGAAGAGATGCTTGAGTAAGGATAGAGTGCAACATGATCGATTTATTCTAGCATCACAAACAAAACAAGTATTTTATGTACAATATATGATAGAGAATGAATGGTGTGTAGTTTTGACATGCCCTCCAAAGGGACCAAAAAATTGTAATAGATATGAATTGGAGTATACATATTTATCAATTGTTGCAGATTTTGAAGGGAAAAAATGCAAAGATGATGAAGCTATAGGTGATGGTGGCATGGATTATGTTCGACAAGATTGTGAAGGAATATGGTTGGATGTTGTCCAGTAAGTAGTATGCATGATTTATTTATCTGTTCTCATTTAAGTTGTAGCTATGAAAATTTATATATTAGATTATTACTTGCATTTACCTTTCATGCATATATTTTTTGTTTTGCTACTGTTTATGCATGGATCTTATCTGTTTTATTGTGTTATTTAACTTTCATTTAATTTTGCAGTAGATAGGTTGGGTGTGGATAATTGAGAGTGATGTGAGGTGGGAGGGGAGGGGCCATATGAGCTTCAAAATTCATGTGGTTGGCTCAATTTAGTAGAGAATAAGATATTACTGAAACCAAGAGAATCTCATTCGTGTATTTTCATTTCATTTTTTTATAATTTCATATATGTTATGCATTTTTTTACATAACTATCAATTGCTTATATGAACATACCATTTTGTAATAATATATGTAGGTCTTTGCAGTGGCAAGCAATATAATTATTAACCCAAAAAATCCCTCACTCAACTCTACATGGCCTACACCACTCAAGGACACCCATTCACGACCCTTGTAACACCCCATTAGACCCCCACACCCTAAAGAAGGCTTAAAAAAGAGTAAAAGGGTTTAAAAACCCCAAAAAGGAGCCTAAATAACTCTCCTAGGGGCTAAAGCCTCCAAAAAGGGGCTAAAACCCCTCGAAGGAGCCTAAAAGCCTAAAAGGAGCTAAAGTTAGGGAGAAAGTGGCTAAAAGCCCAAAAAAGGGGCTAAATCCCTGACCAAGGGCTTAAAACCCTAAACGTCCCCAAAGAAACTATAAAAGGAGGGTAGGGGGTCACTCTCAAACAACTCCTCCCTTGCATACTGTTATGTTTCCCATGGATGCCTTAAGACTCTTTGCCTCTCAAGCCACCCACATCCCCCTCTCTTCCACTCATCTTCCCCATTGAGCCATAGCTCCTCCATTGCTGAGTGAGATAGGGAGATGCTTCTTCCAGCTAGGGCATGGTGGCCCATTTCACCAAAGGAGAAGTATCACCTAGTTTTGCTTATGTATTTGCTTTAGTAGCTTAGTTGTTTCTAACCAATATTTGTTTGTAGGTTTGCTTCATATCTTGTTTTGCAGGTTTATTTCTGTTTAATAGTTGTTTGTAAGTTCTCGGAGTGAAGCCCTAACCTTGTTTGCAGAGGGGCTCACAGCCATTACTTTCTATTTGCTTTCCCTTTCTGTTCTGCTTTTCTTTTCTACATTTTCCACACGCAGGAACCTACCCTTCCATCCTATAGATGGAAGGGAGAAATTCCTACCCCTGTAGCAAGGAGAAATCCCTGCTACAGAACTAGCACTGCCACCCCCACAAATATACTATGCACCACCAGTGCAACCAGTTAAATTCCTCGCCCCGGCTCCACTCGCTCCATTGGGACAAGTGTTCGCACAACAAAACAATCCCAACCAGCCTACCCCCAACAATCAACAAGGGAAAGCTAGAAATAATCGGCCCTGGAACCAAGCCAATAATCAACTGCAGGGAGGCGGTCAACAACCAAACCCTCCCAACAATACCGTAGCAAACCGACCCACCCAAAACCCCCCATGACCAAATGCACCAAGACATAATGCCCCGTTGTGCACAAACCAACCATGCACACTTTGCAAGGTATATGGGAACTACACATTCAAGTGTCCCCTCATGGGTTGAGCTAAGCACGTCATTCAAAATGAGGCCCAACAGGCTGCCAACACTACAAACCAAGCCCAACCCAATTTGACACCACAAGGACCTCCTCCTATGGTGCTTCAAAACCCACTACCATTCCAAGGATTGGTGGCAAACACACCCCATCCCCAAGCCAACCCGAATTCTTTAGGGGCACCTCCCATGGCAGAAACAGGTGTCCACCACCTGCTAGCCATGATGAATGAAGAGGTTAACCTACAAACCAGATGGAATCAGTATGGTACCACCACCAAATCCACTGACACATCAGCGGCCTCTACGTCCAAATCGGTCAATTCACCTCTTCAGTTACCCCCTTTCCCCCGCCCCCCCATACGCTGAGTGGCCAACAACGCCATAGCTAGAGATTCTGTTAGCTATAGCATTGTGGATTATTTGGTGCAAACACCAATGGCCATGTGCACTCTTGAGGTACTCAAAACATGCCCAACACAGCGAAAAGCGTTACTAGCCACCCTTGGGGCCTTAAACCCCTCTGACTCCAAGTTGATCACATTTGACACAGAGAACAGAGAACCACGCATGCCATCCACCATTGCCTTCCAAATCCTAGTGTCTATCCAGAATCTAGTCATGCACTGGTGCATAGTGGATGAGGGGGCATCCACATGCGTTATGTCCACCCTGGCTTGGCATAAAATTGGATCCCCAATTCTGCAACCATCCTCCACAACTCTACAGGATTATGATGGCCATCCTACAAAATCCCAAGGAATCCTCCCCCATGTACCCATCACATTAGCTAGGAAGACAGTTCTGATTGACATAGAGGTTGTCAACACCCAACTAAACTATAACCTTCTCCTGGAGAGAAGTTATATGTACACAATGAGAGTGGTCGCATCAACTGTCTTCTGTCTCATGATGTTCCCCCATGAAGGGAAGATCATGACAGTTGATCTACTCACTTATCATGATCCGCAAGGGTTAATAGCACCCTCCAACGTTATCCCTACCATCACCACCATTGAGCCCCAAGGGACAACTACACATGCCAATGTCATCCCTGCAATCAACACCATGCTTGAAAACACACCAGCCTCCCCATTGTTGAATGTGGGCCCTGGGTTGTTTGTCAATCCCACCATGACAACTCCTTTCTGCTCAGTGTCACCACCACCGACACAAAATGAGACTACGGACTTGTGCATGGTCTCATCCAGCACTGCTGCACCTAAAAAACAACCGCAACCGCAGCCCCAAACACAATCACAACATCGTCTGCATCCGCAACACCAACAGTAACCACAACATCATCCATAGTCGCAGCATTACGCACAGCCGCAACCACAACCTCACCCTCACATACAACCATCAGGGAGTTATCTGGGCTCATCTATAGTCCATACGATTCCCTTCCTCTTCCCCCCGCCTGGTGTCATGAGCAAGCTGGTAATGGCCACCTTAAGCATACCCAACTTTACATTGGGAATTTCGGTGTGGTATCTTGTTCCACTAGCTCAATGTTGATTGCATGGGTAGACCCGGGTTTACTATAATCAACCAACAACACCCCTAGCTCACTGGCCCTTTCGGCGACAGACTGCACAACGGCCTGAAGTCTCACCCGAAGTGATTCTAATGGGTTGGCCAAGGACTCAAGCATCTTGGACCAGGTTCTGTTGCAATCCTACTTGCGGCTCGCAGCTCTTCTGACTGCAAGATCTCCCTCTGTGTCTGTGTGTCACGCAACCTCTTGCTCGCGTCGCGCGATCCCATTGTCGCGCAGCTCTTCTAGCCACGGGATGTTCCTTTACACCACCGTGCGGTCCTTATCTATGATGCGCACTTCCCCTATCTTGCAATATCTCCATCCTTACCGTAACTTTGCGTACCGTGCGACACGCAGCTCCTGCCCAACGTAAAGTCCTCAACCTGCGGTATCGAGCACCGCAGCTTCTCTGCCAGTGCGTTATCACCTCTCTGTGATATCCTACCTCCGCGGTTTAGCACACTTAGCGTTGCTCGTGTCGACATGCAAGACTTAACTTACAAAGCTATTCAATACTGCAACCAGTAGCTGTTTACGCAAACATAAACGAAACACATACAACATGCCAAAGGCTTTTAACTTATGATTATCCTTCTGTGCTGTGGTTAACTGATTAATACATTCATCCATTAAACTGCAACGAAATCCATGAAATAACTGAGCAATGCATAAGTAAAAATAACACATAAACCAATCGCATAACACAGGTTTTAACGTGGTTCACCTCCAGGATGGAAGTTACGTCCACAGAACTGTGTTTTCTATTATAGCTCAAGGGGAAGGTAAAACACAGTTCCGTTGCACCGCATATGCAGCTCAAGATCTTCTCTCTTAGATCTCTCTTCTCTCTATATTGCTCTCTTACAATATACTCTTCCCTCTCAGTTGATCCCTGCGGATCATTACATGCATGCTCTATAAGCCAGCTACTGGGTTTAGTAAGATTGCTACAGCTAAGATGAGAACCAAAGCTCAGCTTTTACAACAGTCTACTTATCCTTATTGCCTATTTTAATCACGACTGTCTACTGTCTACCCAACCAACTAGCTAACCTTTTTCAATACAAAATTACATTCTTTTATAAGCAGCCCGAAGGTCTTGCATTTACAACACTATGGGCCTGTCCCAACAGTAACCCAAACCCTAATTAGTGACAATCGGTCCTCTCTGTCCTTGAGGTAGCCGCTTCCCGTCACACCACAGCTCTCTACAGTATTCCATGCTTCCCGACACTGACCATGGGTACTATGCACCGCTTCTCTTTTCTGTCCTTCGTCTTCAATGCTTGAGCGTCGCTGCTCCTTCTTCTTTATGAGGGTCGCTGAGCCCTCCTATCTTCCGCCGCTGCCTTCAATGCAGTGGGTGAGCTCTCCCTTCTCGGCCGCTCAGGTACCGTTGCCTTTCTTTGACTTTCGTATCTCAAAAAGTCACGGTTTCCGGCTCTGCTCTCCAGCTGGAAACGTGCTACGGCGTCGTAGCTCTGTCTTAACTTCTTTCCACCAAAGCTTATCTCTCCGCCAAAACTAGCATCTTCTTTTGTAGCTACAGGACCCTACTCCAACAGTCCCCTAACACTTACTTGTGGTTCATCCTCGAGCCACCTGCAACAGGCTTCTCCTGCTGTAACTTATCCTGCTGTAGCTTCTCCTTCGCCTCCTGCGAAGTCTTCTGCAACTTCTGCCGAAGTCCTTCGACTTTGTTCTTCATTACCTCGACACATGCAATGCCCCAAGTTATCTTAACCCCGGTGCAACCCATTACGGTTGAGTCTCACCCTCCACTCGGACCGCAAAAGCCAACTACCACTCCTTCACCTGCATCACCCCACCCAAAAAGGGCCAGGGGAAAGAACGCCAAAGCCACCCTAGAACCTCGACAAATCCTGCCTTGAACTATCTACAAACAACAGGGCCACCCAACTTAGAATTGCCCTAAAATTCTAGTGATGCATGAGCATTTGGATGCCATGGACACAACCAAAAACCTCCCCTTGGTAGAACTCCCAACCGTACCTATAGTGAAGATTTCTCCTCACTACAGGAGCAGGAATGGCTCCCTTGTGCCTATAGGGAACAAGGGTAGGTTCCTACTCTTTGAAACTAGGAAAAACAAAAGGGAAAATAGCTTAAACAGAATTGCAAACTAAACTAAGCTAGAGTAAGCAAATGGCTACAACTATGAACTAGATCTAAGAGCTAATAACAGAAAAGAAAAAGGGAGATGAAGCCATTTGTGAACCCCTCTGCAGAAAAAGGGTTAGGGTTCTGCCTCCTTGAAACCTGCAAGCAACCTAAGATACTACAATGGAAAACCTGCAAACAATTAGAGGAAATTTCAACTCAAAATGGGCCTCCTAAAATGAACTAATAAAATAATAGTTAAAATAATAAAATAATATTTATTAATTTTGGAGGAAGAAAAGAAAAAAACTACTTTTTTGATTGTATTTTTGACATATCTCCCTGTGTTTTTACTCAAATTTCGATCGGGAGAGATCATTGGATATGGAATTAAATTCCGCATCCAACGAGTACCCACTTGGCATACTTTTGACGGACCCCGCTACCCCAAAAACAAGAAATACCTGAAAAATGAAATGATGATGTCATCATTCCATTTTTTTAGGTATTTCTTGTTTTTGGGGTAGCGGGGTCCTTCAAAAGTATGCCGAGTGGGTACTCGCTGGACGAAGAATTTAATTCCGCATCCAACGATCTCTCCCGATCGAAATTTGAGTAAAAACACAGGGAGATATGTCAAAAATACAAACAAAAAAAGGAGTTTTTTTTATGATACCTATCCCCAAATTTATATTAAAAAAGTGTTTAAGACCTATACGGTATTTCAAATTTAAAGCAATTTCATTGGCTAACACATGATGACATGGAATTTGAATAAAATTTAAAAGGCCCATTTTGAGTTGAAATTTCCTCTAATGAATGTCAGCAAATAGAACCTGCAAAAAATATGAGTTAGAAAGCAAAACAAGTAAACAAACATGAAAAGAAATTATACCCCACTTAGGTGGAAATGGGCCACCATGCCCTAGCTCATGGGAGCACCTCTCTCTTGGTTGGGAATCAATGGCTTGATGAAATGGAGATGGAGGAGAGGGAGAGTGGGTGGTTTGAGAGGCAAAGGTCTCAAAGCATCCACGGGTAGCATAACAATAGGCAAGTGAGGAGTGTTTTGAGAGTGACCCCCACCCTCCTTTTATAGTTTTTCCAAGGTATTTTAGGGTTTTAAGCCCCTGGTCAAGGCTGTAGCCCCTTTTGTCCTAAATTTAGCCCCGTTTAGGGTTTTAGCCCCTTTTTAATGGATTTAGCTCCTAGGGGGCTATTTTGGGCTCTTTTTTGGGGTTTTTAGCCCTTTTCTTCATCCTTGGGCTCTTTTGGAGGTGTGGGGGTCAAATGGAAAGTCTTATGGGGTGAAATGAGTGTTGTGAGATGGTGTCCTTGGGTGGTGTAGGCCATAGAGAGCTATGTGGGGGATTTTTGGGTTAACACATTTCCCCCTAATACGTGACGGCATGAGCTCAACGTATGGTCGACGGACATCATAGGATTTGCTGTAGAGAGGTGGTGCTTCCGGGGCTGGGGCATGGTGGATTTTGGTTTTTGTATTAATTTGGTTCCCATCAATGGGTGAGATACAATAAATGTGTGACATCTATATGGATGAGGTGGGAATTCCCATGCTCATGACAATGTCAAAATAATCATTTGATCTATGCTCTAAAATACAAGAGTCGATCATATACAACTGATGTTACAATGCTGGTTTCCTCTCATGTGAGGCTAAATACGATACTGATATGGTACATTAGACCCATGGAATTCTCATGGAATGCTACATCTTCATGACTGATAGTCTGCTGGATCTGGTACATAGCTGTGTGGACTCCCTAATTCAGAGTCAGAGTCTCTGTGGTACAAGTATGTTGCATCAATCATAAAGGTATATCGAAGCACTGCTGGGGCTTCAGATCACTGTCTCCAATGCAACCCAGAAATCACAAGGGACATAACCTGTTTAGGTCCCTCAAGTGGAATCACCAATGTGCTAGAGTAGGGTGACATCCGGGGTCTTTGACCAAGTACTATGTGGAAAAAACCCTGTACGAATCTCAACGATGCGATGATGGAGTTGAAGTTGAGCACGTGAGAAACAACCACCCTGAGAGACACTAAGGACTCCTCTTAAGTGTTCCCAGGAACTCATCAATGATGTAAATGAAACCAAGGTATAGGAACCTTTGGGTCTATGCTCTGGAATATGTGTGTTGGCATCGACAGAGGGAGACCTGCCCCTAGTCAAGGTAATGATGTTTCCTTGACCAAGAGCGCAAGGGATAACCGAAAGGTGTGAAGCAATCTGCGGACTAACTCATTGAATTGGGGGGGAGGGGAGGGAAGGGAAAAACTGAACAAAAGCAATGAGGGAGTGAGAGACTCAAACTTCCTTTGTTCAAAGTATGACGGCAAGGTGGACCAGGCAGCAAATGAAACTTAACTCAAGGGAATGGGATCATAGCTGTAATACCAAGAATGTTACTGCAGATGGGAAATAATTGGAGGAGGTGGACACTTTTGATACTGATGGGATCCAAGGAAGACACATTGCAGAGTACTTTGAACAAAGGCGACCCAATGTGGGGATGCTGCCAAACTATTTTCTGTGGGGTGGTGTCTAGGGAAACCTTTGTGGTACGATCTCATGGATTTTTGGTGAGCCCGAGAAGGTAAGTGCTCGATGGTGCTTTCAATTTTAGAGAGTCTAAAAGCATGAAGAGGACTCCAGTGGGGGCTCTTTTTTGTTGGTAGTCTCCTGTGCCCAAAAAAGGATAAAAGTATACATAGGAGAGATCTCCCATCCTAGAGGGGATGAGAGACTTCTTTACCGTTGGTATTCCAATCAGGCCAGAAAAGGTTAAACCTACACTGACTGGACGGTCATTCAAATACTTTTACGAGCATGAACAAAACCAAGTTTGCTTGGTGACCTTTTCTTGTTGAGACGACTAGAAAAGAGCTTAACGACAACTGGTGGTGAGATTTTTCGTAAAGTGTGGCCCCTTTGCTCGAGAAAGCACAAAAGTATGCAGAGGGGAACGGTCTTGGCTTGAGTGTGCGAAGGAGGTCCTTTTCATGAAATGGTATACATGGTTTGCAAAAGGAGATAAATGAGATGATGTAGACGCTCTTTCCTATAATTTAGCGAGCGGGAAAGGAAGCAGCTGCGCTCGACGATCTTTTCATTGTTTTAAGTTGTCAAAAAAGAGATTAAACGAAACTCCAATGTGGTCAACCGAGGGTGACACATGTGGTGCCCAATATCGGGATGGTGGGTAGAGGTCCAAAGGTCATCCATGCAGTATGGATGGAGCATAAGGCTCTAAAACATACCAATACATGCGTGGGATAGATCGTGGCAGAGGCCTGCGAGTCAGTGCGATAGAGGCATGCAAAATGAGGTGGCTCTCAGACAGAGGTCAGGAGTGTGTGCGTGTGTGTTGTGGTGGATGAACTTGACCACATGCGATGTGAGTACAAGTCCAGAGGCATTTATATGCCAAATATGTGCAAGAAAAGTAATCATTTTGTGGATAGTGGTCCAGAGGTCCGCGTAAAGGGCGGTAGAAAGAAAAGACAATCTATGTGTTAAAAATACAAAATAAAAGCTAAAATTACATTCCTTAATGAGCGGTGGCCCGAGGACACTTCTATGTCAAATACATGGAAGAAAAACAAATGGTTTTGTGGAAGATGGTCCAGATGTTCACTTAAGGTGCGGTGAAAAAGACAATTATAAATACAAAAATAAAAGTATGGTACAATCCTTAACAGGCGGCTGCCCGACAGCTTGTATGAGTAGTGGTTGGGAAGTGTGATACGAGTACCGGTCCATAGACACTCACATCGTCATGTCATGGCTCGTGAATCGAGGTGACTTGTGGGAAATGGTCCCAAAATTGACTTGTTAAACATGAGACAATGGTCTCATAAGGAGATATAAATTTGGGCCTAGAGGTGTGAGAGGTGTCTCGAACAGGTTTCAGGTGACTTTGAAGTAGCAGCTAATGGTGCTGCCCCTGACTTGTGGTAAAAAATGTTGAAAAAAGAAGAAAAGAAAATGAAGCGACTCATTGGTGATTTTAAGCATAAGATCTCTTAAGGTAGAGCCCGTTGCGGGGGTTCTCCAAGAGTTTTCCATCAGAGTCAATAAGGGTGTATGCCCCTTTTCCAAGGAAATGGTGGATGACATATGGGCCATACCACATTGACTCAAACTTGCCTTTGCCCAATTTATCATTGGGTTGGTCGTAGAATAGGACCATATCACCTTCGCTGAAGGTGCGAGGGTGGACATGGGAGTCATATTGGATCTTTGATCGTGTTTTTGCTGCTTCGATGGCTTGGAGGGAAGCTCGATGGTCTTCTATGGTTTGCTCGAGTTGGAGGAGCTGTTCTTCTAAAGGTGAAGTATCAGGAAGGAGTTCCACCGCGAGGCAGAGAGATGAGATTTGGCACTCTATAGGGAGCAATGATTCAATGCCATGTACTAGGTGGAAAGGGGTGAAACCGGTTGCAGTTTTTGTGGATGTGCGATAAGCCCATAGGGAAGAGAATAGCATGTGATGCTAGTTGGTTTTGTGATTTCCTACCATCTGTTGGAGCATTTTTTTGATGATTTTGTTGATTACTTCAACTTGGCCATTGCCTTGAGGGTAGTAGGAAGAAGATTACTAGTGTTTGAATTTGAACATGGTTGATAATTCATCCCATACGATGTCTTGGAAGTGTGCCCCATGATTGGAGACTGATTGTTTTGGGACACCAAATCGTGTAATGACATGGTTGAAGAAGAAGCGTGCTATGATTTCAGCTTTGCAATCGAATGTGGGCATGGCTTCATCCCACTTGGTGAAGTAACCAACTGCCATGATAATGTACTTGTGGCCATTAGCCGAAACGGGGTTGATGGTCATGAAGTCAATTTCCCATTTGCAGAAGGGCCTGACTGTGATTACAGGATGTAATGGCGCAGGGGGGTTCTTTCCTTTCGGAAAAAAAGCTGACAGCTGCGGCAATGTTTGAATGCCTCTATTCAATTAGCGAAGATGGAGGGACAGAAATAGTCAGCACGCAAAATATTTTGGGTGGTTGCTAGGCCTAAAATGTGGCCACCACAGGCTCCGCTATGACTATCATTGAGGATGGTCTTGGCCTCGTCATGGGTGAGGCAACATCATAGGATGGTATCAATGCCTCGACGATACAGAACATCTCCAATCAGTAAGTGGAAAATGGCTTGATGTCGGATTCGTCGCCTATCCTCACGGTTGAAGTGCGCTGGGAAATTTTGCGTTCGTAAATAGAGAAGGATGTCCTCATACCATGGGTCATCTGTGGATATGACGAAGAGGAAATCATCAAGGAGATCATCCTTAGGGGGTGATGATGCAGCTAATGGGGGCATATCGGTCATGAGTGTGGCAAGTGCGAGTGCCTTTATGCTTTTTAGAGACACAAACTATAGGTCAAAATCTTGGAGGATGACTACCCACTTGGCTGCTCGACCTTGTAGAAGGCGGTGGATTAAGAGGTACCGCATTGGGTTTGAATCAGCCACTATACAAGTATGGTTGGCAATGATGTAGTGGCACAATTTTTGAGCCGAGAAGATGACGACAAGGGCTAATTTATCCTCGGGTGAATATCATAATGGGGGTCCTATTAGCTTCTGACTAATGTAGTAAATCACGTGCTCATGGTGAGCATCGTCTTCTTGGACCAAGAATCCAACAATGGCATTTTCTGAGGCCGACACATAAAGGATGAAGTCTCGAGTGAAATCTGGTGGTGAGAGTAATGGTGCAGAAGCCAGGGCTTGTTTGAGTGCCTTGAATGATTCTTGTGCTTGCTGATCCCAAACAAAGGGGTTTTTTTTGTAGAGCAGGCGGATGAATCCATAGGATTTTGTTGCATATTCTGGCATAAAGCGGCGAAGGAAGTTGGCCTTGCCTTGTAGGCTTTTTATTTGGTGCCAATTTCTTGGGGGAGAAAGATCAAGGATGGCCTGAAATTTGAGGGGATATACCATTATCCCTTTGTGGGAGATGATAAATCCAAGTAAACAACCTGCTGGGACACATAAAATGCACTTGAGGGGGTTTAGGCAGATGTTGTACTTGCGGCAACATAAAAAGACTTGCCGCAATTCGTCTATATGTTGTGCTTGTTTTTGTGATCGAGTGGTGAGATTGTCCAAGTAGACCAAGATGATGTGAATTAAATCATGGAAACAATATGTCATGGCGTGCTAGAAGGTGGCTCCATCATTTTTGAGGCCAAAGGGCATGACTCGGTAGGCGAATGTGCCCCATGGGGTTGTGAATTCCATTTTGTAATGGTCTTCTTTCCGGATTTGGATTTGGTTGCATCCAGAGAATCCATCCATGAAGGAGAAGGCCTCATGTCCAGCGCATGCATCGATGATGTGGTCGATGAAAGGGGTGGAAAAGTTGTCTTTGGGACATGCCCCATTGAGATCATGGAATTTTTTGCAAACACAAATGGTACCCCGTTTTTTATTCACGGGAACAGGATTATAAACCCAAGTTGTGTATGAAATGGGATAAATGAAGCCGGTTGTGCGCAGCTTCTCTATATCAGCTTTCACCATAGCCACTTTGGATGGATGGATGGGCCGTTGCTTCTGGCGGATGGGTGCCACATCAGGCCATGTGTCGATGTGGTGTTCCAAAATAAATGGATCTAAGCTGGGAATTTCAGTGTATGACCAGGTGAAGATGTCGTGAAATTCTTGGAAGAGAATGGTGTGGGAATCGACCTCTTTCATGGAGCAAGATGCCCCCAGCATGATTTCTGCTAGGGGCATTGCGGCTATTGTTGGCATTACGGATGTTGTTGGCATTGTGGCTATGTTTGCTGTTTGGGTGCAGCGGTGCTTGATGAGACCATGCACAAGTCTACAATTTTCTTTTGTGTCGGTGGTGGTGACACCAACAGGAAAGGAGCCATCATGGTAGGATCAGTAAACAACCCAGGGCCCACATTCAATGCTGGGGAGACTGGTGTGTTTTCAACCATAGTGTTTCTTACAGGGATGATGTTAGCGTGTGTGGTCACCCCTTGCGACTCAATGGTGGTGATGGTAGGGATAACATTGGCAGGTGTTGTTAACCCTTGCAGATCGTGGTAGGTGAGCTGGTCAACGATCACAATCTTCCCTTCATGGGGGGACATCATGAGGCGGAAGATAGTTGATGTGACGGCTCGCATGGTGTACATGTAACTCCTCCCAAGGAGGAGGTTATAGTCTAGTTGAGTGTTGATGAATTTGATGTCGATCAGGACTGTCTTCCTGGCTAACATGATGGGGACATGGGGGAGGATTCCTTGGACTTTAGTGGGGTGTCCATCATAAGCCCACAGAGTCGTGGATGACAGTTGTAGAATTGGTGATCCAAGATTCTGCCAAACCAAGGTAGACATGACGCACATGGATTCCCCCTCATCCACTATGCATTCGTGCACAACCAAGTTCCAGATTGACATCGGGATTTAGAAGGAAATAGTGGAGGGCATGCGTGGCTCTCCGTTCTCTGTGTCAAACATGATTAACTTGGAGTCGGAGGGGTCTATTGCCCCTAGAATGGATAGTAAGGATTTTTGCTACATTGGGCATGTTTTAAGTACCTCAAGAGTGGACATGGTGGTTTGTGTTTGGGCCAAATCATCCACAATGCTATAGCTGATTACAGCTCTAGCTGTGGCATTATTGGTGATTCTACGTATGGGGGGGCACAGGAATGGGGGCAACTGGAGAGGTAGGTTAGTTGTCTTAGACATGGATGCTGCTGATGATTCGATGGGTTCGGTGGTGGTACCGTACTGATTTCGTCTAGTCTGTAAGTTGACCTCTTTAGTGGTCATGGTCATGAGGTGGTGAACACCTGTTTTGGCCATAGGCGGTGCCCCCGGAGCATTGGGAATGGATTGGGGAAGGGGAGCAGTTGCCACCAATCCTTGGAATGGTAGTGGGTTTTGAAGCACCATGGGAGGAGGTCCTTATGGTGCCTAGTTGGGTTGGGCTTGATTGGGAGCATTGGTAGCCTTTTGGGCCTCATTTTGAATGGCCTGCTTAGCACGAGCCATGAGGGGACACTCAAATGTGTAATGCCCATAAACATCACATAGTGTACAAGGTTTGTTTATGCACAATGGATCATTGTGTATTGGTGCATTCTACTATGGGGGATTTTGGGTCGGCCAATTAGCCACAAAATTATTGGGAGGGTTTGGTTGTTAACCACCTCCCTGTGGTTGGTTATTTCCTTGGTTGTGGGGCCGCTTGTTTCTAGCTTGCCCTTGTTGATCATTGGGGGTAGGCTGGTTGGGATGGTTTTGTTATGCAAACACTTGTCCCAACGGAGTGGGTGGAGCAGGGGCGGGGGCTTGAACTTGTTGCACTAGTGGTGCATAGTATATTTGTGGGGGTGGTAGTGCCACAAATGTGGGAATTTTCCCTACATACTATTGTATTGGCTAACCCATGGCCTGAGCCTGCTGCGTTGGCATAGGCTGTGCATAAAAAGTTGTTGCTCCAGACTGGGACATCATTCTAGCATAGTACGAAGCTTGGTTTTGGTAAGAAACATTAGCAGTGTTGCTTGGTTGTGGTGCAATGGTAGGTGGCGTTGGTCGAGGCTGTGGTTGTTGGGAGACTGACCCTATGATGTCGTTTGATGCGTGGGATGCCCCTAGTGCGTCGCGGTAAGAGGTACTTGGACGGGGAGCATCTGGAATGACAGTGTACAAGTATCCAGACTGGGCATAAATGAGATCAAATTGTTGGGCCTTCAGTATGGCCTCTTCTTCATATTGGGGACGTTTAGATGCGACATCCTTTGCGATGGCTGGGAGCAAAGTGTTAAGGAACTAATCCAATAAGATCCTGTCATCTAGTTGGATCTTGCATAAGCTATGACATCACCGCCACTCATGGATATAGTCAGTTATGTGAGTGGCGGTGCTTTGGAGACAGGATAACAGGATCTCCACCCCCTCGTCATATTTGACAGGGAGTTGGAAATACTGTAGGAACATGAAGGTTAGGGATTTGAAGTCAGGGTACTTGGCTTGTGGTAGCTCAATGTACCATTTGGCCATAGCACCTGTAAGGGTGCGTTGGAATAGCCTCAACCTAATGGAGTCGTCTACGATGCTATTGGATGAGCCCCATAGATGGAATGCCATTATATGATTTTGGGGACATTCCCTGACTTTGCCTTCAAACTTTGGGACATTTGATGGCAGCTTAGTTGGAATGGGTGGCCAGAAAGCTTGGTGGTGGATGGGGTCATTCGTTAATCTAGCCAAGTTAGGTAAGTTCAGATGAGCCATGAAGGGAATATTTGACCCCAAGTTGATGTGGGATGGGGCCGCAATGGGGGTGGGGTTTGCATGTGCATAATTCATCTGCATGGCTGGGTGTGCTTGTGGTGGTACCATGGTGGATGGGCCAATGCCCCCAAGTGTCATGGGGAGGTTGGTTTGGGTGGCGAGGGCATTGCCCCCATGTGTGATGGTAGGGGCAATGTAGGTGGATGGTGCACTGCACCCCTATGTGGCCGGAGGGGCTGTTTGTGTGGAGAGGCCATTGCCACCATGTGTTACCACCGATACAGCTTGGATGGTCACTATGGGTGGTGGCAATTGGATAATGACATTCTGCATGACTATTCTTAGACCGCTTTCCAATTTGTGGGTGATAGGTTGTGATGTGGACATGGGTCCACTTGCTAAGGTTAGGCCAGAAAATGGATCTGGGTTTGCATTAGCCATGGGGCTTGATGGTGCAGTGTGGAGGTCTGGTTCAGACTGATATGGGTCTGAATCAGAATCAGAGGCTGTGTGGCCCTTTGACAGTGTGGGATATCACTGAGAGCAGTTTCAACAGTGCCAATCAAGTGTTCCAAATGGTGGTGGTTCACCTCTTAGGTGTGAGGAAGATCGTGGAGGATCAATTGTGTTTTCTTTTGTGTATGAAACTCGTGGGTATGAAATTTGGACCCCCATTTCAATGGCTTCCTACGGGTTGAAGGTGGTCTCTCGGCCACCAAGACTACCAGAAGACAGCGCTTGGCTTGTTCCTCATGGGTGCTTCTACTCAATCGGAAGGGGTCATTGCTCGTTTCGCTTGGCAATTCCTCTCAGCGGCCAGCTACTTTGGGGTTCCTGTGGTACTCCTCACAATGAGTTTTTGGGAAAAACCCAAGTACTTTCCACAGTTGAAGCAGTTAGAGACTTATGTCCTCAAAGACTGCAGAATTGATTGAACTTAGTGTAAATTTGGTAAATTTTAAGGCTTACTCAGTGTCATGAATTAAGTTGGGTTAATTATTTGGTATGGTGTGTTGGTTTGCTTGTTTGTTCTGGTATGTGGTTGTTGCAATATGGTTTATGAATTCATGGTAGATTTCATATCATGGTTTTGTATGCAAACATAAACAAAAATTTGTAAGCAAGTATGGTGATTAACCCTAAATTGTTGGCCTAACTAAATGTCTACCTCTCAGTGATATTCTTCTTCAACTAAGAGAAGGTGTTGGGCTCTCAACACAATGGGACTAAGCCCATCTGTAGATCCTTAGGTCACCTCCCAAGTGCTAGGTTGTTCAACAGGGAGGATGCTTAATGCCATGAGAAGCCCTCCTTCTCTACCCTTTCTACCTTCCAGGTCACCTGGTTTTAGTGGTTTGGGAAAAATACCATGGAGTGCCTAGATCTATACGAGCTTACCCTTCGTCGTGTCCCAGAATACCCCGGAAGGTGATGACTAGGTAGAGGAGGAAGGGGGCAGCAAGATGGTTATTTTTAAGTTACTTTTAGTTAGACTAGTTCATTTTATTAATCCTTAATGATTGATTTAGCATATACACATTGTTCATGGATTGATTTGTAGAAAATAAAAACTGGAATTGAAAGAAACCTGCAATTATGGATAGAGGTGGATGGGCCGCACTAACAGTCCTTAGAAACTGAAAATTACTGTTAATTAAACTTAAATACAACTTCTTTGTGACAGGCTGCGCATTTCTGACCAAATCCAGCGAGGGGGCCACGAGATTTTTCCAGAAATGAGCGAGGGGGTCGCACAGAATGCGAAAATAGCCGCAACCTGAGCTTATGGGCTGAATTCGCACTTGTCTGAGGATTAAGTGCGCCCTGTGCACACCTGTTGGCCAATTAAGAGTGCCCCAGTCTCACCTTTTCCCCTGATAAAAGCACCTTGCTCTGGAAAGGGGTTTTTTAATGATGCAGGGTCAGATCTGGCCGACAGTAACTGGTATTGGGGTCAATATGAATCGGCTCGGCCTAGCAGAGGCTTCGGCACTGACTAAAATAGGAAATAAATCATATTTAAATAGATCTAGCATAAGATTTTTGGAAACTAGGGTAAAACTGAAAAAACTTGAAAACTTGAAATTTTTGGCCCAGGGATCTGTTACCACCTCAGTTGTACTTAGTGGTTTTTTATCAAGTGATCTTGGTGAATTGGACAAGGATAACTTGTTTAGACTTCAGAAGACCTTCAGTATTGCTTCTGGGAAGCTG
>LPNX010181045.1:3929-41507 GCA_001517045.1 Pseudotsuga menziesii | reverse complement strand
AAATCAATTATTGATTATTTTAATTAATAAATTGATGAATAATGGAGCAAATCCAGAATCATAGATCAGTGGATTCTCAGCTGATTTGATTGAAATCAGTCATATCTGAGCCAGATTGACTGGATCTGACAAATCCTTGACTGAAGGAGGTGATCAAATTAGATCTAGAGTTGATCTTCAACATCCTTTATGGGGAATTTCACCTTCCTTCTCTCCTCCATGCATTTTGGATCATCTAGATGAGTTTTGGTGGATGCTTTAGTTAACAAGTTGAGGTGTCAATCAGGTCAGCTCTCTGATTGACAATTGCACTCAGTGAGACTTAGATCTGGCTCAGCTAGACATAGATCAGGCATTGATGGACTCTCCTTCAGCTACAGTGGTCTATGTCCTTGGGATTTGTGCTCCCCTGGGCTGGATCTCCTGGTTTTTGTATATATCCAAGCATAAGCCTCCTCTTCCAAGCTGGTTAGAACAAGGATTGAGGTGCTACTACTATTGTACTGTTGTTATTGTTCATTTTAAATAAAGATAAGCTTTGGAGGCAAGACAGTGTTATGCCATTGTATGTGTGGATGATCCTTGCCATTTTTTACTGAGGTAACCTATATCTATGTTCATAATTTGTTGATTGCTTGTGGATTCATTGCTAAGATTGATAATAAGCTTATTATAATCTTGATAGGAAAGGTGCTTTTCAATAAGTTTATTGGCCATATCTTTCCTTTGATGCATGTTTAGATATATAGATTCAGCATGTTTTATAAGTTTATATGTATGTTATTCTGAATCTCTGTGTATGTACTAATCGGATCTCACAAGTATTTCAGCAAGTTTTTTGATTTCAGCTGAGTTGTAGGTTCCTAGATTGGAGAGGATGCTGATCTAGTTTGCTTCTCCACTCTCTCCAAAACCTTCCAAAGGCATAGTCCCTCAACATTCCACCTGAAAGCTCCACGGTGGATCTTCAAGGCTACCAACATTTCTCTCCTCCTCTTCCTCCTTCAAAATCAATTCTTTTACATGGTTACTTTGTTCACAACTTTGATATTGTTTAGATCTATTATCTCAAAGTAAATTTAACATAGATATGTTTTATCAAATTCCATAATCTAGATCTTGTTCTTAAAAGGTTTCATAAGCATTCTAGATCTAGCTTTAGGGAAATCGTCCTTTTTGCATGGAATTTTAAAGATAATTTGTAGCTTGCATGCATTAGATTTCTGTTATAAAAGATAAATCTAGCAATCAGTGCACATCATATTGGCTGCCTAAAAGGCAATCCAATATCCCAAGGAAATCTTGCTTTCCTTGGTTCCCTTTTTACCTTTTTTAACTAGTTTTAACTTAGCTTTTTTTGGTTAAAAGTAGGCTGACCCAAAGGTACTTTCAAAGTGTTTTTTGGAATATTTCAGTCTAATAATATTGCTGGTTTTTAGCAGGTATAACAGAAAAGAGGAGGAGCTGTTGTTCGAAAGTGACTTTTGGGCCTTGTGAATCCCCCCAGGGGTCTTCCTTTTTTACTGAAATCTTTAATTTTTGCACTTTGTAAGCTCTTGGTTTCATTCTGTATAAGAATCAAGAGGCATCATATCAGTTTTCTGATATTGTAACTTTTGGTAATAAAATAATTATGAATAGGCTCTTTCGAGCCCATTCCCCATCCCCCTTGGGGGGATTTGCGTCCGTGTCATTTTTTGCTTTTCATTTATCTTTTTTCAATCTAGCATAGAATTAATCTATAGGGTAGTATAATTTGATTTAAAATCATTTCCATATTCCATTTCTATTGGTTTCAAAGTAACTTTAATACTTACCCCATGAGCCTCCTTTTGAGCCGAAAGGTGAAGAAAGGTTCGTGGTAGTCTAATTAGAAAATTGTGGTTTGATTATATTTTTATGTTTCATTTTATATCATCATTTGTTTCAGTAACCATAATAAAATCAACCCGTCCTTGATTCCTCGATTGAGGTCCACTTGGACCGAAAGAGGTTCTTGGAGGGTTTTCTTTCTAACAAGAACATCCATTTCAAAATTTACTAAAATTGACAAGAATCCGGTGTGTATGCTTTGCACTTGGCTGTGGTTCATCTGATCAGTCAAGATGTATACAAATCATTTGAGTGACTAGTATACTTACGATTCACTCTCCCAAATTGACAAACCATCAGGTGAAAATCCAACACCTAGATCAAACCATTACGGTGGCAAAATACCCAAAGGAAGTGGGAACTCCTGAAAAGTTACCTCAGGGCACTGATCTCTGTCACACCCTAATGGGTGTGTTATGAACAATATCCCTAGAGACTCCATTCAGCCCACATATTCCTTGCGGGTAGCCGTGAAGGTTTTGTTTTGGACATACTCCAAGTACTCTCAAGTATATCTGGAGTCCACCCCTTTTCCTAATTTTAATCAACTCATATTTCACATTAACTTAAAATGTACCAAGAGGTAATTGCAAAACATTCACTCCAAGCACATGCAAGTACATTGATTTTCTTTTGACTCCTTTTTAAGGCACTGGTTATTTTCTTTATATATATATATATATATATTGTGTCTCAGCATTGTGCTTTCATGCACTCTTTTTGTATCTTGTTATCTATGGTTTTTTATGGTTAAATTTCAAACTCCTAAGTAACTCAATCAGTTTAACATCACCATACTAAATAATTTTTCCTTAGTAACTTAATAGGGTCTACCCCCCTTGGCTTCGTTAAGAGTTGAGCCTAAATGGAGGATTCAAGAACAAGGTGACAGCCTTGACTCGAGACTTGCCCCCAAGGACACACCGAGTGGCTTGAATATTTCTGCCATGTTATCCAGGTGTGTGAAAGGTGGCAATAGGATCCTGTGGGATCGACCTAGTGGAGTTTCCAAAGCTGTAGTGAGAATTTCTCCTCACTACAGGAGCAGGAATGCCTCCCTTGTGCCTATAGGGCACAAGGGTAGGTTCCAACTCTTAGAAAATAGAAAAAATTGGAATGAAATATGACATAAATAGATCAGTGAATTTAAACTAAGCTAGAGTAAGCAAATGGCTACAACTATGAACTAGATCTAAGAGCTAATAACAAAAAAGAAAGAGGGAGATGAAGCCCTCTGTGAACCCCTCTGCAGAAAATGGGTTAGGGTTCCACCTCCTTGAAACCTGCAAGCAACCTAAGCTACTACAATGGAAAACCTGCAAACAATGTCAGCAAATAGAACCTGCAAAAAATATGAGTTAGAAAGCAAAACAAATAAACAAACATGAAAAGAAATTATACCTCACTTAGGTGGAACTGGGCCACCATGCCCTAGCTCATGGGAGCACCTCTCTCTTGGTTGGGAAGCAATGGCTTGATGAAATGGAGATGGAGGAAAGGGAGAGTGGGTGGTTTGAGAGGCAAAGGTCTCAAAGCGTCCACAGGTAGCATAACAATAGGCAAGTGAGGAGTGTTTTGAGAGTGACACCCCACCCTCTTTTTATAGTTTTTCCAAGGGATTTTAGGGTTTTAAGCCCTTGGTCAGGGATTTAGCCCCTTTTTTCAGCCTTCAGCCTCTTGCACCCTAACTTTAGCCCCTTTTTGAGGGCTGTAGCTCCTAGGGGGCTATTTTGGGCTCTTTTTTGGGGTTTTAGCCCATTTCTTCATCCTTGGGATCTTTTGGAGGTGTGGGGGTCAAATGGAAGGTCTTATGGGGTGAAATGAGTGTTGTGGGATGGTGTCCTTGGGTGGTTTAGGCCATAGAGAGCTATGTGGGGGATTTTTGGGTTAACCGTGCCAATAGTTAGAAACAAGTCACTGAGAACAAACCATGCTTGCACGCTCTGCAGTTTGTATGGACATTACTCTCACCATTTCCAAGACTTTATTGAGTTTTGAATGGCTCTAGCTTACCTCCGTCAACATTCCCTTGAGTCCAAAATCACCTTGATCGAATAATTTCACCCCCCACCTCCTTCTTTAGACACCATGTCCATTTACATGATATCTAGTTCAACTGACTCGCATGTCTCCACCATCACTGACGGTCCATCAGACCCGTGTCTTCCATTGTTTCCGTAACCGCATCTCCATCCACAGCCGCAACCTCAACCTCAGTTACCAAGGAAATAGCGGGGTTCATTCCCAATCAACATGATCCTTTTCCTTGTTCTTTTCCTTTTACTTTTCCTACCATCCGAGATCGTGAGTAAGTCTATCTTGGAAACCTGCAATCTACAGGATTTCACACTAGGATATCCTATTTGGTACCTTGAACCACCTACCCTACCTATAAGGCCCCAATATGTGTTGATTCATGTCCACCCAATTGAGATGATGTGGCACCTACCTCTAGGTCCATCAAAGACTCCTCTTGTCTCCAAGCCTGCCCCTCTTCCTCCAACAGAGCCTGGGGGCAAGGCCACAAAAACCACAACCAATACCATTTACATGATCTCTAGCACCAATTTCCCTTTCGTCTCGTTAGCTGTGGAAGATCCACTTGATCTATCTCGACACCACTTACGCGATGACGGAGATATATGTAAGACCGCCTTTATTTTTACCCCATTCTCTTTAAACCATAGTGTCGAATCAGTTCTTCCCATAAAAGACCAGATTTTAGCATCTCGCCTTGCCAATGACCTTCATATCGATAAGGGGGCATACCTCTTCACTGAATCAGATGGTCAACTCTTGAAGAAGCCGTGCAACGGGCTCCACCTCAAGAGAGTCTATGCCTAATATAACCACTATGAGTCCCTTATAGTGTAGTTTTTTTCCTTTTTTGTTTTGCAATATTTTTACCATAAATCAGAGACCCCCATTAGGGGTAGCACATTTAGCTTCTAGGTAGAGTCACCTAGAATTTGTTTGAGACACCTCTCACACCTCCAGGCTCAAGATTCTACCCTCTATGTTTTAAAGAGAACATCGTCTCATGTTTAATAAGTAATTTTTAGAGCCACTTCCAAAGATTTACCATGGTTCACATGCCACATGGCGATGCAAGTGTCTGTGGACCTGTACTTGTATCACTCTTCCCTACCGCTACTCATGCGGGTTTTCAGGCCACCGCCTGTTAAGGGTCATCATTTTTATTCTTGTTTTGTATTTTAACACATAGTTGTCTTCTCCATCCACCGCACCTTATGCGGATCTCTGGACCATTGTCCACAAAACAATTTATTTTTCTTGCATGTATTTGGCATAGAAATGCCCTCGGACTTGCACTCACATCACATGTAGTCAAGTTAGTCCACCACAACTCACACACACACTCTCCTGACCTCTGTCCAAGAACCACCTCGGTTTGCATCCCTCTGCTGCATCGACTCGCGAGCCTCTGCTGCAATCTATCCCACACATGTGTTGGTATGTTTGAGAGGCTTCTGCTTCATCCATACTACATGGATGACCTTTGGACTATCCATTGTCCTGACATGGGGAACTTCCTGTGCCACCACAATCAGTTGACCGTACTGGAGTTTCGTTTAAGCTCTTTTCTGACTCTTTAAAACAATGAAAATATAGCCAAGCACAGCTGCTTCCTTTACAACTCGCTAAAGTATAGGAAAGGGCGTCTACATCGTCTCGTTTACCTTCTTTTGTGGACCATGTAGACCATCAAATGAAAAGGAACACCTTGGTGTATTCAAGCCAAGATCATTCCCCTCTGCATACTTTTTTTCTTTCTCGGGAAGAGGGGCTGCACTTTATGAAAAAGCTCCCCACAGGTTGTTGTTAAGCTCTTTTCTAGCCTTCTCATCGAGAAAATATTGTCGAGCAAAATTGGTTTCGTTCATGCTCATAAAAGTATCTGAATGACCGTCTAGTCAGTATAGGTTTAACCTTTTCTAGCCTCATTGGACTACCAATGGTAAAGAAGTCTCTCATCCCCCAAAGGATGGGCAAGCTCTCCTATGTATACTTTTATCCTTTTTTTGGAACAAGAGACTACCAACGAAAAAGAGCCCCCATTGCAGTCTTCTTCGTGCTTTTAGACTCTCTAAAATTGAAAACACCATCAAGCATTTACTTTCTCGGGCTTGCCAAAAATCCATGAGATCGTACCACAATGATGTCCCTAGACACCACCCCATATAAAATAGTTTGGTAGCATCCCCACTTTGGGTCACCTTTATTCAAATTACTCTACAATTTGTCTTCCTTAGATGCCATCAAATATCAAAAGTGTTTACCTCCCCCAAGTATTTCCCATCTGTAGTGACATCCTCGGTATTACAGCTATGATCCCATTCCCATAAGTCATTTTCATTTGCTGCTTGGTCTGCCCTATTGTCATACTCAAGAAAAGGAAGTTTGAGTCTACTACACTCCCCCTGCCCCCTATTCAATTCTTTCCCTCCCCCTCTCCCCCCCACACAATTCAGTGGGCCAGTTCGTAGATTGGCTCACACCTTTCGGTTATCCCCCTCATGCTTTTGGTCAAGGAAACATCATTGCCTTGACTAGGGGTAGGTCTCCCTCTGTCGACGAAAACACACATATTCCAGAGGATAGACCCAGAGGTCCCTATACCTTGGTTTCATTAACATCATTGATGAGTTCCTTGGACCACTTGAGAGGAGTCCTTAGTGCCTCTCGAGATGGTTGTTTCTCATGTGCTTGACTCCAACTACATCATCGCACCGTTGAGATTCATACAGGGTTTGGTCTGCACAGTATTTGGTTGAAGACCCTGGATGTCACCTGACTCTAGCACATTGATGAGTCTACTCGAGGGACATAAACATGTTATGGCCGTTGTGATTTTTGAGTTGCATTGGAGATAGTGTTCAGAAGCCCCAGCAATGCTTCTATATAGATTTATGATTGATGCAGCATACTTGTACCACAGAGACTTTTACTCTCAATCAGTGAGTCCATACAGCTATGTACCGTTCCAGATCCAGCAGACCATCAGTCATGAAGATATAACATTCCATGAGAATTCCATGGGTCCAATGTACTAGATCAGTATTGTATTTAGACTAACATTAAGGCAACCATTATTGTATCATCAGTTGTATATGATCGGATCTTGTATTTTAGAGCATAGATCAAATTATTCTTTTGAAATTGTCACGAGCATGGGGATGCTTTCCTTGTCCATATACATGTCACACATTATTTCTATCTCACCCATTGATGGGAACCATATTAATACAAAAACCAAAAGCCACCATGCCCCAGCCCTAGAAGCACCACGTCTACGCAACAAATCCTATGATGTATGTTGGCCATATGATGAGCTCCTACCCTCACACATCAGGGGGAAATCTGTTAACCCAAAAAATTCTTCACTCAGCTCTACATGGCCTACACCACCCAAGGACACCCATTCACGACCCTCGTAACACCCCATTAGACCCCCACACCCTCAAAAAGGCTTAAAAAAAGAGTAAAAGGGCTTAAAACCCCCGAAAGGAGCATAAATAACTCTCCTAGGGGCTAAAGCCTCCAAAAAGGGGATAAAACCCCTCAAAGGAGCCTAAAACTCTAAAAGGAGCAAAATTTAGGGTGGAAGGGGCCAAAATCCCAAAAAAGGGGCTAAAGCCCTAACCAAGGGCTTAAAACCCTAAAAGTCCCCCAAAAAACTATAAAAGGAGGGTGGGGGGTCACTCTCAAACAACTCCTCTCTTGCATACTGTTATGCTGCCCGTGGATGCCTTGCGACTCTTTGCCTCTCAAGCCACCCACATCCCCCTCTCTTCCACTCATCTTCCCCATTGAGCCATATCTCCTCCATTGCTGAGTGAGATAGGGAGGTGCTTCTTCCAGCCAGGGCATGGTGGCCCATTTCACCGAAGGAGAGGTATAACCTAGTTTTTCTTATGTATTTTATTTAGTATCTTAGTTCTTTATAACCAATATTTGTTTGTAGGTTTGCTTCTTAACTTGTTTTGCAGGTTTATTTCTGTTTAATAGTTGTTTGCAGGTTCTCAGAGCAAAGCCCTAACCTTGTTTGCAGAGGGGCTCATGGCCATTTATTTCTATTTGCTTTCCCTTTCTGTTCTGCTTTTCTTTTCTGCATTTTCCACACGCAGGAACCTACCCTTCCGTCCTATAGACGGAAGGGAGCCATTCCTGCCCCTGTAGCAAGGAGAAATCCCTGCTACAATAATGACAATTTGTATCCTTCTATAATGCATATTTGTAAGTTATCCCCATAACGAATTTTTCAATTAGATATTTTATTGTTGTTTCATTGACTATAACATGTTGATTTCTTCATTTTAAGTACAATTCTACTTCTCTATTTTATGAATTGATTTTATTACACATTTGTTGAAGGAAAAAAGTTAATTGCAGGATATCTATTGATCACTGGCAAGTAATGTAAGGAACAATATTGAAAGTATTTCATTACAGCAAATTTAATTACAACATATTTATTACAACCATAAGTATACCCGATTGATGGTGTAACAACTAATTTATGTAAAAAATTAGTGTAAAGCATAGAGGACACCAAGATCATCTGACGTTATTAGCATCAGAGATAAACTTTGAGGTAGAGATCCTTATTATCAATAAAATTTCAACATTCATTGGGAGTATCACCTATAGGTATCCTTTTAGGAATTGGGAGTATCACCTATAGGTCTCTTGAAGTTGCCCTGGCCACTATTAAAGAATTGTACATAATGTAGTTAGAAATCCCATTAACTACTTCTTAGTTGTTTGTGGCCATTGGTGGTAAATGAATTTTCTTTTAAGAAATTAATATCAAACTATATATGAATTGTATATATCCTTTTTGCTGAAAGGTGAGAAATTGAAGCATTTGTATAATATTTTAAAATGTCCCAACTTTATGTACAGTGCTCATATTAATTACACACACAAATGATGAAATTGGATGTCATGCATATTATTAGGTTAACTTAGATTAGTTTCATGTTGGACCTAATATTTCATTCATGGATTGGTGATGTTTTTGAAACATTTTCCTATATGAAGTAAAATTTGTTGTAGTAGCTTTGATTCTGAGAAAACTAGAATTACATTTTTTGGTTGCAGGGAGCGCTTTCTAATTTATCCGAAGGAGCATCCTATGTTGTTAGCTGAACTATCCTCCAATTCACAATCACAAATGGAGAGGCACTTTTATCTTGCTTTATATTTGGTATATCAATCTATATTTGATTTTGTACAGTTTTAGGAACTGAATCATCAATTTTATAAGAAAATAAAAAGTCATCTCACTTTATTGCATCAGTACATAAAGCAACCTATATAAACCATAGCTAGTAAATTGCATGCAAGGTATTATTTTATTTTATTGTATGTTGATAGACATGCTTTATACATGTGCTTCAATTCAATCTAATGTCCTAGTTCTGCATTCCATGAGCATTATGGGTGAATTTCATGAATTTCTTAGAAAAATGAAATCCATTTCCTCCATTGAATCTACACACACACACAAAATTTTGAGACAAGGAAATTAGAACATAAAGAGGGACAAAGATGGAAAACTATAAATGCAAAGAATGAAAAAATGGAATCTCTATATTCGAAAGGAAAAAGGAGCAAATGTAAAATCCAACAAGACAAATTGATAAAGGATGTACGCTCAATCATGCTTAAGGATATGAATTATTGCTCTTCTTTATCAAGTACAGTAGATCAACCCTCTACCATTTCCCAACAATAGATGTAATAAATGCAATGATTTTCTTGATCCTCTATTCTTTTTTTGTTATCTATTTGTGTATGCAGTTCAAGCATGCTATGTTCCTCCTTGTTTTTGTATGGTTTTACACTACCATCCCAACAACATAATATATATTTTCTTTGTTGTAGGTTCAAGTTACGTGCTAGGTTTGAGGGGTATTGATTGTACCAAATTTTTTTATCTTCATGACATGATGTCTAGATGGAGCAGATCATAGTGAGAATGGAATCCTTGTCAATGGTCTATTACTCTTCCAACCTCAATAGTGAACCAAGGCCATGTTGGCAATGTGTGATCTTTTGATTTCTATCCATATCAATGTATATTTTTTTTAATCTATTTTTTGTTAGAAAGACACTTCAAAGTTGCAATTTTACTTCTCTAGTGTCCTATTTCGAGTCTAGCTTGCAAAAATATTTGTTAAGAGTTCAAAGCTATAGAGAAATGAAAATATATGTTACAATTATGAGTTCATTTAAAAAAAAACCTTATCTGATGAATTTGTAATGCATTAGATGTTATCTTACCTGGAAACATGAAACAATCCTTGCATATATTATGCATATAGCATCGATTATTAATGCATTGGTTTTGCAAAGGTAAGTTAGGTTCTCTATGTCCTAGGTGGTGGTGGGAGGGATGTGTTTGTAATTGAGCTTAGATTGTAGTTTTGTTGCCTTTGTGTCTGATTTTTGAGTTTGGCTTGGAGAAATATTTTTAAAGAGTTTCATAGGTGCAGAGAAATGAAAATATAACTTGGAATCAAGGGTACATTTAAAAGTAACCTTATGATGTATTTGATAAGGAATTGGATGCTATGTTTCCAGAAACTGGAAACAGAATGGGAAATGAGAGCGAAACAAAACTAGAGGGTTTAAAGGGTTAAGAAATATGGTTTTACCCCTCTCACTGCATATATGATGCATATAGTATTGATTAGTAATGGACTAATCAATAGTTGAATGGTTTTATTTTTTACCCTTTTTCGTTTACTTTCCCATAGTCTTTGTCAAATTTGGCATCTCTCACATCTTTGACTTAATCAATAAATCTTATGGAATTTTAAATATGTTTGCTAATATTAATAACAGGACTTTTAAGGTCCCTAATATTGTGGAAACAGATAAATGCCATGATTTATTTTTTTCTTGAATAAATTGAAGCTTTGTAAGGGAAATAAAATCCCCCTAAAAGAAATTGCTAATCTGGAAAGTGTGAACCTCAATGTGGTGAAATAGTCTTTGAGGAAAACATCAAGGTTTGTATCTCAAGTTTTTCTTTTTAATATTTTTTCTTCATGCTTAATAGATAAGGGTTTAAGAAGGATCTATATCAATGCAATTTTAAGACATGAATGAAAATGAGAACCAGAATGGAAAAAATAAATGGGTCTCCTACTCAGGTTTTGTTGTCATAGGTTGTATATGACTTGATAAGTGAATTTTATGAAACCCAAAACTGTTTATTAGCATAATTCATAACAGAAATTCTAGAGCACATATCTCTACGATTGTGGAAATTGACTTATGTCATCTTTTATATTTTTTGGATTAATAAACCAGAGGCTTGTGAAAGCATCCAAAAATCACTTACTATTGTTGAAAAAATTACAACAGAAAGATTATCATCAAATCAAACAACACTAACCTTACAAAAATAGATTTTGGAACTATGTGTGCATTCCACACTAATGGTATTCTAGAAGTGCCAGATGTGACTTTGAAAATCAAATGCTCGCTAACAAATACCTACTGGTATTGACGATTGTTGAAACAGAGATGTGCTATCTTTCTTTTTTGGCCTAACAAACCAAAGGCCTTAGAGAGCCTAAAAAGAAAAAGGCCTTAAAGAGAATGAAAACACTAAGATATATATTTGAAGTATGAGTTCATTCAGCCCAATAATAGTCTTATATGATGTATTTAAATATGTGCAAGATGTAACTTGATCAATAAACCCTATCAGTTTGCTAGTAAAATTCATATAAGAACTTCTATAACATAGATCTCTGAGATTGTGGAAAAAGACGAATGTCATCTTCTCCTTTTTGGTCCAATTAACCAAAGGCTTGAAAGGGAAAAACAAGTTATCCCCCCTCCAATTTGTTTTGTTGTTTGATTTTAGATTTTAAATTTCCATTTTGGAAAAAATAGACTAGAAATATCATTATCAAATCAAATGATCCTTAAACATTGTAAGCAGATAGATCCAGGATGCTATGAGAGGAATTGTATTCAAACAGACTCTGAAGATTGAGAATTTGTGTGCAGTTGGTGTGGGCCTCCTAAGCCACAAGAAGAAAATGGGTTCCTATTATTTCTAGCTTAATCCCTCTAGACAAAAGGTAAAATTCTATACAATTTTTTGTCATAAAAAAACATAAGATTCAAATCTACAGAGCTCCAAAACGCATTTATTTGTTGTTACTTTGTGTTTTGTGCAGTCGCATATTCATAATAAACCAAACTAAGTGTCTAATTGGGTGGCATAATATTCTTCTTTTTAAATGCCAACTTGAGTTCAATTGGATGCATAATTATATGTTTCAGAGTCTAAATATGAATTTCATAGCATACATCTAAATTATTTTGATTACATCATAGGGTTTGAAGTGGTTAGTATATATATCTAAAGAAAGTCAGAGCCATACAATTTGAAGTGGTTATCATATTATTTAAAGTTGTTAGCATATATCTAAATGAGTTCAGAGCCATTCAGACTACTTTCTTAGGTCTTTCGAGTCAATTTTTTTTGGGGGATTATTAGCCTTTTCTTAGAATTACAAATGATGCAATATTGGTGTTAATATTGCCCCTTTCCCCAGATCTTAAAGGGTTCTAACTCAATGGAAGAGCACCTTCTTTACAAGAAGGAGGTTGAAGGTTCAATTCCTTCATTCCCTAATGATATTGCAACATTGATATTTTAAATAAATTATATTTATTTATGATATATTATGGCTACAAGGGGGGTTCCAAACTAACTTCATATGTCACTACAAGGGGGTTCAAAAGTTCCCTTGTATGTTACAACGAGGGGGTTTCAAACCCCCCTCTATAAGTTTATATGAGGGGAGTTCGTAACCACACCCAAAAGTTTTTAAAATGTTTTAAGGGGGTTTCTAATTGCCTCCATAGGTACCTACGATGGGGGTTTATAACTGCCCCCAAACGCTTGTAAAGAGTTTTAGGGGGGGTTTCAAACCACCTACATAGGTACCTACAAGGGGGGTTTATAATCTCCCCCAAAGGTTTGTAAATAGTTTTAGAGGTTGTTTTGAACCTCCTACATAGGTACCTATGAGGGGGGTTTATAACCTCCCAAAAGTTTTGTAATAAATACTTTTAAGGTGAGTTTTGAACTACCCACATAGGTACATACGAGGGGGGTTTATAACCGTCCCCAAAGGTTTGTAAATTTTTTTAGGGGGGGTTCCGAACCACCTCCATATGTGCCTACTAGGGAGGTTTATAATCGCCCCCAAAGTTTTGTAATAAATACTACAAAGGTTTTTAATAAGGACTTTTGGGGTGGGTTTGGAACCTCCCTTAAAAGTCACTTTTGGGGGGGGTAGAACCACCCTTAAAAGTTACTTTTTTGTAGGGGGCGGTGAGAATCTCCCCCAAAAGTCACTTTTTTTGAGGGGGGGTTTAGAACCACCCCCGAAAGTCACTTTGTTTTTGCGGGGGGTGGGGTTAGAACCTCCCCCAAAATTCACTTTTAGGGGTGGTTTTGATCTCTTTCGGAACCTCCCCTAAAATTCAAAACTTTTAGCGTCAATGCTATTGGGGTGGTTTTGTAAAGACTGCCTCCAAAGCCAAAACCACCCCCAAAAGTATCTTTTGGATGCAAAAGACAACCACCCCTAAAATTCAAATTTGTTGTAGGGTCAACATATCTATTGAATAGATCACAACAAGTTGGTCGAAAATATCCTCCTTTAAAGAAATTATCGCAAGTCAAAACTTTATTTTCCAAAACTAATGAATAGAAACACTTTAATTTGATAGTATCATTTCACTTCCATAAACTGTTATGCCACAATTTATCCTATCCATCCAAGAAAGAAAAATAAATGGCATCATAGGCATGTTTTTTATTTATCCACCCTATAGAGACATTCCACTAGTGGAAAAACAAAAATTTATGACTAAAATATCTACTAAAATTTGCATATAAATGACTAATTTTGGTCACCTCACTTAGTAGTTTATTGCTTATTTATAAGACGACTAAATTTATGACTAAAAAAATTAGTCATTTATTGGTTATTCTAATTCATCACATCTCTAATATATTTAGTATTTTTTAGTAATTGCTAGTTGCCATATGGTCATTTATTTAGTAGTTGTAGTCATTGATTACCGTCAACAAGTAATATGTTAATCATTTTCATCATTAATTATCAGCAACTTGAAGTAAATTTAGTCATTGGTAGTATATCTAGTAGTGTTATAAGTCATTGATTGTTGTTATCTGGTCATTTATTTAGTAGTTATAGTCATTTATTGTCATCGACAAGTAGTGTATTTAGTAATTTTAATCACTAATTGTCATCTGCTAGTAGTATATTTAGTCACTTTTATTGTATGGTTTCCATATATTGGTACAATATGTTGTTTAAATGCTCAGAAAGTGTGGTCAGAAGTATCTAGGAGTTTTAGTCTTACTCTTACCTGGGCACATGTTACTTTTGAATAAATTTTAACTTTGGGGGATTAAGCTGCTAAAAAAAAATAGATTTTCTAGTGTATTTTACTTGGGGAATTCGAGACATAGGAATATGGTTTTGTTTGAAAATGCCCAGAAAATTACTCTCATAGTTAGTCCCAATATTGTGGGCATGTATAATGAGTATCTTAAGAAAACTATGGTAAAACATCCCAAGTATATTTCTGCATCCTCTTTTTCTTGAAGTGATCCCATTGGTTTATTTGATGGAACATCACAACTGGGACACTGTATTGCTGGTATGATTACAAGAGTAAGTGGTAATCATAGGTTTGATTTGTAGATAGGATATAGTGAAGGAACCAACAGAAGAGAAAATATCCTGGCACTTTGGGGATTGCTTATTTTTTCCATGTAAAAATATTTGTTGTTCATATAAGTGGTAGGTGACTGCAAAGTCATCATCAATTGGGTAGCCATGAAATCCAATATTAATTTGGATAATTTGGCTCATTTGATGCACATGATTAGGGAGATACAGTTAAATTTCAATAGTTTGAAATTCTTACATATATATCAACAATTCAATTCAAAAATTGTTGTGTTGTCGAAAACTGCTATTGGACTCATGGAGGGTCACATTTACTATGAAGAGTACCAAGATAATCATGTGATATACAAGGGAACTCTCTATGCTTATAAGTCTGCTCCAAATTTTACTTTCAGTTAATTTATCGATCTTTTGTTTTATGTGAATGAATTTAAGGTTTCCAACTTTTACTAATATAGTGTTTTGTTCTTAGGATTAAGGTTTATGGGATTTAGTGCTCTAGTTGAGGGGCTAAGGATACTATTTTCTAGTCTCCTTTTGATCTTTTGAATCAGTATACTTATGTAGTTGCACTCTAGTTGTCACAATTTTTTGGCCATTTTGTAAATGATTGGGAATTCTATGGGACAAAGAGACAATTTATTCTCTTTGATTCATAATTTATGAATAACAAGAATCAATTATTTTTTCTCAATGAGAAAAAATACATAAACATTCTTATTTTTAACATATTTTAATCTAAAATATTCTTATTTGTAAATTTATATACAAAATATTTTTTCTAATATTATTAATTTCTAAATCGAATTGTAATTGTGTTACATACTTAATGATTTTTAGGGTGGGTAAGATAATGTTGTGCTTACAACCTAGTATCGATAGATGTTCTAACTCCTAACATTGTGTAACAACTTTAATGTAACATGGCATTCCCATAAAAAAATAAAAAATCTAATGATGTATCTTAAAGAAAAGATAATTATTGATTTGATCTAATCCTAGAATTATCAATAATCAAGAGGGATCAAATATCTAGATCTTTATTTTTTTTCAAAATTTAAGATAAAAATAATTTTCACCTCAAGACAAATTGGATCCATTGGCTACTTGATAGATTTCATTTTAACATGGATCTATGCTCGTATATTTGTTATTAAGAGTAGTAGGGTGCTTTTCAACTCAGTTTGGGGAAGAAGTGACAAAAAATTAAATGTAATAAACAAATCATGTAGGATCATAAAATAAAAAATTAGAACCAAATGAAAAGTAATTAAAAAATCCATGTTGGATTATGCTATAAAAATATTAAAATGTGCATATATCCATCTTAGAACCTATTTACCAAGAACTAAATGGCCAAATTGTTTGAAGTACACATTTTTTTGAACAAGTAAAAAAACTAATATTAAAAGAACACACCCCAATAAATTGAATCTCTCTCACTGAGAGATGGATCAAAATTTAAAATGGATCTATGTTCATTTATTTAAATTATATAGTTTACCATCCTTCTAAGATATTCTGTAGTCGACACTAATTATATTAAAGATGGACGTGCTTCTAATATGAATCTATATGATATATTTAAATTATATAGTTTACCAACCTTACAAGATATTATGTATTTTGGACACACTAGGTACATTGAGAGGGGGGATGAATCAATGCGAACAACTTTTATTATTTTTTTTAATTTTATCAATCTACAACTTATTCAATATTATGGATTATCACCTTATCATTATATCATCATATCATAATCACATAAGAAGCATGGCATGATACACATTACACCATATTTTTCGTGGAAACCCAAGTCCTGGGGGCGGAACCACATAAGCCTTTATAATAGTTATCTAGCAATAACTAAAATAAGGCAACAACCCCCTTATTACAAATACTTCAATTATCCAGATACAATTGAAAGGATGCTACAACCCCCTAATTTACAAGATACAACCTGAAGGAAGCTCCAACTCCCTAGTTCTCTAGCTGCAACTAGAAGGTGGATACAACCCCCTTTCCTTGCCCCATCCTACCATTGAGATATGAATAAATTGTTGAAACATGATCGCACTGATCTTTCAGAGTTGCTAATAAACATATGTACTACATTGCACAATCTTTACCACACTACAAGACCACTACCACTACTAACCACTGCTCATCATATGATCACTACTCATCAACTAACCACTGTTAACTACACTAGAAGTGTAACACACTACTCATCAACCTATACAATGAACATGTCCAATCAATTTGTACCAATCAATTTGTTTCTCACATCATCTGACTCAGTCAATCAGAGTCTAACCAACTACACAGCAAACTCAGTCCACTTGATTCAAACCAAATTCTCATACAATTCAGCGAGTCTAAGTCAAACCAATTGCACATAAGGAAACTTGTGCCAATCCTACTCAATTGAAAAAACTTGTACCAAGATGCGTGTGTACCTATGTCAAATCAACCAAATACTTGTGTTAATATAATCAAGTTCTCTTACAGTAAACCAACTATTCTTAGTTGGACTAGTTCATCAAGTAAGAAACACATTTAAGAAAAAAAGATACTTCACATACGGTCAACCAAAATTTGTCCAATCACACTCAACTCAATGAACCCATAAGCAACCTCAATCACAGTAAAGGAAGACTTGAAATTTAAACATGATATACCTAAACCAACTAACCTCAACCAAGAAGATAAAAGACTTAACCAACTATGTCAAACCTAATCAATCTCATAAATTCATACACAAAAGTATTTTTCACTCCACTCAAATCAAGTCAACAAATCAAACAAATATTAAGCAAATAGCCACTTACAATATTGTCAAAGGTTGTCATTAACAATCATTAACAGTCTAAACCCACTTAGGTCAAAGACACAATGATCAACACTTGTCAAACTAGTATTCAAACAAAAAACTTAGGTTGATAAAAGAAATCAATCACAAGATCTATTACTTGCATGTCAACTTCTCATTCAACACTACACTATACAACAATCAAGATAAATACCTAAATCTATGCCAACAATATCCAAGATAATCATAAATATCTATATCAATATCACATAAAGATATATTCCAATATAAACATCACCATAGTATCCATAACATATTCAATGAATTGAAAGCTATATTCCAATATATAGGCTCACATACTAAGATCAAATATGAACTCTATCCATGAGAGACATTTACCATCACAAGAGAAACCCAGAAGCATGAACCATGCCCTTTTTAAGACCATGATATGAAGAAAAAATAGAAAAACAAAAAGAAACTCTAGATCCTGTCATCACCTAGCCTTCATACCAATCTTTCCAACGAGGTAATAATTTTTTAATTTTGATGATGTATGAGAAAGTTATGCCAATTTTAGTGAAGATTCCCAAAAGTTTCTCCTCCACAAAGTTTTGCACTTTTCTCCAAGAGTTGTGAAATACTAAAGAGATAATTGATTAATGAACAAATGAAATGTTTGATATTTTATTTATATAGTTCATGGAGGAAAGTTATTACCTCAAACTGGGCATACATACAATTCAAAATTACAAATAATTAAATTCTCCTTTATTTGGTCGGCTGGCCCAAAAATGTGGGGTACGCCAACTTCAAAAGTTCATATCACTTTAACCATAAGGAGTTAGAAGATGCTACACATATCAGAGGAAATGGATTGACAAGTACTATCTCCCTATGATGGTTTTATTTGCAAATTCTTGGTATAATACCCTTAAATTATTAAATTTGTACATGACATCAAGACTCCACATATAAAGGTGTCAAAGACCATGTTACTTTATGAATAAGTTCCAAGGTCAAGGGCTTCAATGGACATCATCAAATGAATGAGGGATTCAGTGGTATTCACATCCACATATTTTACATTAACAATGATGAGGGATCCACCATATACTCATAATGTCAAGGGTATCAAGGACCCCAACACCGCCAATCAAGTGGGAACAAAGACTTTTTCAAGAATATCATCTTCATATTCAAGGTCTCCATATCATTAAAAACATATCCAATGGTTCCACTATATATATTTTCATCACCATAAGAGTACCAACACCCCAAAATAGGGGTACAAATACCTCATTACTATTTTGCAACACCTTATGGGATTCATATGCATGATCACAAGGCTACAACATGCCAATGACCATATAGTGTTGAAGGGCCATCAAACCACCATAGGCGTGGGTTTAAGACCCAAACTTCCAAGGACACCAAGGGCCCCACAAGAATGTTTTCCAACATACCACCATAAGTCTGGGTTCCAATACACAAGTCTCCACATGAAAGAGGATCAAGATCTAAGCTTGATGACTCAAGGACTCCACAAGAACTTAACAACCTCAAGACCATCCAATGCAACAAATGGTATTTAGCATCAACACATCAATGTACTTACACAAATGAGCCACATCATCCATCCAACAACCAATCAAGAGAATGAAACAAGTACAAACATAACAAGCAACATAAATACCAGTAACCAAATATCAACTAGGATTAAGGAACTCGACAATGGACTCAAATGGGACAAATATACAACTTACAGGCACTTGAACAAGTAAATGGGTAACCATGCTTTTTCCATTGTTCCAAGGCCTCCAAGGGCTTCAAGCTTGGGCTTGAACAAGGTTAAAATGGATCCTATGACACAAACAACCACAAACTAAACACTAACCCTTAGGGGATCCAAAAGGGGCACCGAGGAATCAACAACTGGAATCAATGACCAGACAATGTTGGCATCAATGACAACTTAATAAACAATATCCCCCTTTGTCATTAATCACAACACCATAAATATTCTTCAGAACAATATCCTCTTGTCAACAAAACTTCTCTTCCCCTTTAGAATCAATGGAAAAGGGAACATTCTTTGACAATATTTATCCCCCTTAGGGCATGCTCCCCCTGTCACCTTCCTTTTTCAACTTGTCTTCATGTTTCCATTAATGGAAACAATAACTTATTTTGGTAATATTTTTTTCTCTTATCATTGAGCACTGATGCTAGTTTGATGGACTTGTATTTTGTCACATGGATACTACTGGAACCAACTACTATACGATACTCAAATATGATAATCATGTACAAATCTCTTTTTACACGTTCTTTATACACTTCATATCACCGGTCGATAGTATTGAAAATGGTATTGGGTTTTTCCCAAGATTTTCATCATTTATGTTTTGATCTACTAACTTTATTCTCCATACTTTAGTATCCTAATGTTTGTTCATGTAATTTGACTGAACTTTATTTCTTCTCCAAAATTTAACTAGTCCCCGCATCCAGCAATGTTTGTGAAATGACCCTAATGATAGAAATTGTAACACTGAATGGAAAAACCATCTTGATTTCTTCTTGGCCTGGTTTTTTCAGCATCTATGCAATGGATGGATTTGTGACCATAGTTATTTCACTTTTAATAGTAGCCATTGGCCATCATATGATATCTCTGAGAAAAGAATCTTCTTTGTGATGTACCTTCTCTTGATTCTTGTTGATCATGGGATCTTCAAAGAATACGTGTATAATTGTTAGTATTTTATTCCTTTTCCATACATATTCTATTTTTTTCCTCGGAAAAAGTCGTAATTTTATTTCAAAAGAACAAAATTACATCTATAGATGTATTGAGACAAAATAGTCTCATACATTGTCACAAAATGTTACCGGTCATGCAAAAGAAAAACAACAAAAAATATTATACAAACAGAGAGATCAAGGATTATAGTACTCCTCTATTCTCCCCTTTTTTCCCCCATTCTTCCTAGATTTCACTTCAATCCAATCCCCTTTCTTAGGTGCAGCCACAATCAGCTGATTACAGACTGCCTCCTCTGGTTGTTGAAACACCGCTAAGTCCTTATCAGATTCTGAACTGGCAGATTCGTGAGCACGCTTTTGACCACTAGCAGATGTATCCATCAGATTCTCCGAGATTGTCTGAATGTCCTCACTGGATGTCTGTTTTCCTGTTGACTGTGCTTCTACATCATCGGGCACCAATGTTTCCTCATTTCTCTGCATATCTTGCTATTCTTCATCCTCACTTCCTACTTTTGCATCTGGAAATGGGACATAATCTGCCTGCGAGTTCTTTCTATTTGTCGTCGTCCCCTTTTTCTTTTTTGGGAATTTTTTCGCAAGTGGGAATTTATCTTGAAGATGACCTGTTAGATGGCAGAAACAACACCTGAAAGCTGTATTTTCATAGTCCAGACTCTGTAACCAAGTGTAGGATTCATGTTTCAGCTGTAATCTATCTGGGAGGCCTTTGCTGAGGTCAATTTCCACAGAAATTCTGGCATATGTAAATAATCCCTTGTCCTTCCTTTCATTGTCACTCTTGATGAATCTTCCCAGAAGATTGCCTATGTCTTCCAGTACTAAATGATGCCAAAAAGGTAGAGGCAGATTTGTTAATCGCACCCATACCGGCATCTTTGTAACCACCATAGTATTAGCATCAAATTCTGGAAACCAAGGGGTTATGAAGAGCCCATCTCTCCCCCAAAACCAAGGTCCCTGCAATAAGACCTTCTGATACTCATCCGGAGAATCGAACTGAACTATAAAGAAACCTTTTGAACATAGTAAAATATGGAAATTAGTTGTCCAGTTTTGGAAGATCCAGGCATGAAGATCATGTGATTTGGGCCAAAACCCATTAAACCTACAAATAACTGCTTCAGCTTGTAAAGAACTAAAAATTCCTTTAACCTGTTTGTTTTTTATCTCCAGAACTGGTGTGGATTCCAGTTTTTCCACAATGTATGGACTGGGATGAACAGTAGAGGTCGCCTCTATCTGTGGCCTCTTTGATCGGGTTGCATCTTTGTAAGATGAAGGACCAGTACCTTTGTGTGAAGGGAAGGATCCTCTTTGATTGCCATCGGCTCCCCCCCTCAACCAAAGCAACAGAGAAATGGAGCAATTCTTAGAAATCTGGTAATCTGATAAATTCAAAGAGTCCTGCATCGGTTTTCCTACATGCACAAGATAGAAGACGGATGCAGGATAACCCACACGGCTTGCTAGACTATCCCGTAATGCCTCCACTGAATCAATAACATTTACCCAAACCAAAATCAAATTTCCAGAAGGCATATTTATGAATATTTGATAGCTATCAGAGCCTACCCTGGCCCCGTAATCAACAGGAAGCAGGGGCACAGGCCTATATTCCTTCGAAACGAATAGGGGGATTTCAACCATCTTCCATGCACGGCGAGAGGAGAAATCTTTCCACCATGAATTGACGTGTTTTCCGGAGGTGAAGAGGCGATTTTTTTGGCACGCATCAATGAGGTAGTGCGTCCATGGTAGATGTTGGAGATCTACCAAGCTGAAGAAATCGCCTGCCAAGTACTTGCTCTTTGACAACCTCTCCTCATAAATATCCAACACTTTCTTCAACTTCTCCTCTGCTCCTACGTCTATGCTGCCTCCGCTCAATGGAAACACAAAGTTTTCATACACTATGCTCGAAGCAAGGGGATAGAATGACTGCCCTTCTACTTCACACCACTACTCAACCAGGGCCTGTTCAGACAGACTGTTTCCTAGGAGATCGGTGCCCTGCCCTATGTACTTTTTGGCCAAATAATTGATGACGGATTTCGATTCGAATAAGGTGAGATACCCATCTTGGATTGTGGGAACTTGGCCAAATGGATTGAGCACCAGATATTGGGGTTTGTTCTGAGGTTTGGCAGGGCCGAGATCGACTTGGGAGAGCTCATACTGAAGTTCCTTCTCTTGCAAACAACACGGCACCAGAACAATGGCCAAGGATTCTCGGTTGCCATATACCTTTATTTCCTCCATTGATAACGGCTGATATTTTGACCAGCCATGGAGATGCCTGTGAAGATTGATGGTATACTCCCTCATAACCACCTCGTCCCTGTGGCTCTTTCCCTTCTCCACCATCGCGTCGCCTGCTCGCTTCCTCCTCCTTGACTTCGCTTTGCTTCCCATATATATTCTATTATCTTCAATGTTCTTCTCGATCTTTGAATTTATCTTTAACTGACTAGTTGTTTTGTCCATATCTTCCTTCATTGACAGGATCTTTAATTATTTCTTTTGACAAATTTCTATATTTTCTTAGAGTTGTCTTGTTAGATATTCTTCTATTTTCTTTACTTCTTCTACTCATCTATTCAGATCAATGATATTGTCTTCCATTTTTCCTTTTGAATTCTAGTCATCCTCATGGGATTTTTCCACTTGAACTTTCAATACATGATTCTCCTTCGTAATTTCCGAGAGCTCCTTTTTCAAATTCAAAGTTTGTCAGACATTCCTTTTGTAACTCTACCTTCAAGGATTTTATTTCAAGTTCTTGTTTTCTTCTTAACTTTTCTTCCAATATTTATTTAGTCTTGTATGAACTTATCTCACTATCTTCGTCTTGTAGCTTGCATATCAATTCTTTCTCCTTATCTTCCAGTAGTCTTTTGAGCTTGACAAATTCTCCTGATTTCTTTTAAATTTTTGTAGTTGACTTCTCAAGTTTATCTTTCAAAGAGTTGGATATGGATTCTTTGATTATGGTAGCTTCTTCAACTTTGAGTTTTAGATCAATTATAGTTTGTGTGGCCTTCTGAGATTCTTCTTTATTCCTCTTCTTGGACTTGTCCAATTTCTCTTGCAATACCTGGTTCTGTTCACAAATATTTTTCACTTCTTGTGAAACATTAGTAATTTCATTGTCTATCATAGTATTTTTTATATTTCTATCACTTATCAGAGAGCAAGAATTTTCATCACAATATGAAGTATTTCATTTTATGAATTCAAAATGGTTCTTATATTTTATAGCTGTTAAACATATCTCTTTAAAATAATTACAAACAAAGTGTTCAGGGGACTTACCTTCATACATACTTGGATCTTGTACTGATATTTTCATGGGAATGTCTTCTGCTTCTTGTTCTTCATCGGAATATATTTTTTCTAATCTAAGCCATCATTCCTTAGTTGAGCTACACTTCCCTATCTTCTTCTTTTAGATATATCTTAGTCCTTCAAATATTGCTTCCATAGCCATAGAATTATTTTTCTTTGCTTCCTTCTGAGATGTTGTTTTCCCTTTATTTGGAGGATTATATCCAGTAAGAACTGATTACCATATACAAATTCCTTCTATATCAAGATAAACCTCCATTCTTCTTTTCCAAATGTAGTAAATCCGTTCCATGAAACAATGGTACTCCATTAATTGAGAAACCCATGGTGTGTCAAGGATCTAATTCAAGTTGGTAACGATTTCTTGTGAATACCTTCTATGATATCAATTTTTGGACACACTGGGTACACTGAGAGGGGTGGGTGAATCAATGTGTGCAACTTTTATCACTTTTTCAATTTTATAAATCTACAACTTATTCAATATTATGTATTATCACCTTACCATTATATCATCATCAACATTATTATATCATCATATCATCATCACATAATAATTACAACATGATACACAGTACACCATATTTTAAGTGGAAACCCAAGTCCTATGGGGAAAACCACATAAGCCTTTATAATAATAGTTATCCAGCAATAATTGAAAGGAGGCAACAACCCCATTATTACAATGAATTCTATTCTACGGATATAATTGAAAGGATGCTACAACCCCCTGATTTACAAGCTACAACCTGAAGGAAGCTCCAACTCCCTAGTTCTCTGGCTACAACCCCCTTTATTTCCTTGTCCTACCATCCAGATATGAAGAAATTGTTGAACCATGACCTCACTAATATTGTGGACCTTCTAATCAACATGTGTACTACACTGCACAATATGTATCACACTACAAAAACATTGCCACTACTAACCATTGCTCATCATCTAATCACTACTCATCAACTAACCATTTTTCACTGCACCACAACTGTACCACACTGCTCATCAACATATACAAACAACTATTCCAATCAAGTTGTACCAATCAATCTATTGATCACATCATCTGACTCAGTAAATCTGAGTCTAACCAACTACACACCAAACTCAGTCCACCTTATTAAAACCAACTGCTCATACAACTCAACGAGTCTAAGTTAGACCAACTGCACATAATGCAACCTGTGCCAATCCTATTCAATTGAAACAACATGTACCAAGATGCGTGTATACCTATGCCAAATCAATCAAATACTTGTGTTAATCTAATCAAGTGCTCTTACAGTCAACCAACCATTCTTACTTGGACTAGTTCATCAAGTAAGAGACACATTTAAGCAACTAAGATACATCACATATGATCAACCAAAATTTTCCAATCACACTCAAATCAATGAAACCACAACCAACCTCAATCATAGTCAAGGAAGACTTGACAGTTAAACATCATATACCTAAACCAACTAACCTCAACCAAAAATATAGAAAACTTAACCAACTATGTAAAAACTAATCAATATCATAAACTCTTAGACACAAAAGTATTTTTCACTCCACTCAAATCAAGTCAACAAATCAAACAAACATCAAGAAAATAGGCACTTACAATACTGTCAAAGGTTGTCATTAACAATCAATAATAGTCTAGCTCCACTTAGGTCAAAGACACAATGATCAACACTTGTCAAAATAGTTTTCAAATAAAACAATTAGGTTGATCAAATAAATCACTCACAATATCTATTACTTGCATGTGAACTTCTCATTCAATACTACAATATAGAACAATCAAGATAAACACCTAAATCTATGCCAACAATATCCAAGATAATCATCAAGGTCTATATCAAGATCACATCAATATATATTCCAAGATAACCATCACCATATCCTCCATAACATATTCAATGGCTTCAAATATTTATATCAATATATAGGATCACATACTAATATCAAAGATGAACTCTATCCATGAAAGACATGTGCCATCACAAGACAAACCCAGAAGCATGAACCATACTTTTTTGAATATCACAAGATAAATAAAATTTAGAAAAACAAAATAAACTCTAGATAATGTCATCACATATCCTTCATACCAATGTTTCCAACGATCCAGTAATTTTGTAATTCTGATTTCGTATGAGAAAGTTATGCCAATTTTAGTGAATATGCCCAAACATTTCTCCTCCACAAAGTTTCGCACTTTTCTCCAAGAGTTGTGATTTATGAAATACCAAAGAGAGAATTGATTGATGAACAAATGATATGTTTGATATTCTATTTATATAGGCCATGGAGGAAAGTTATTACCTGAAAATCGGACAACATGCAATTCAAAATTACAAATAATTAAATTATCTTTTGTTTCGTCGACTGACAAAAAATTGTGGGGTACACGAACTTCAAAAAATCATTTTTCTTCAACCATAAGGAGTTATAATATGATCCACATATTAATGGAATTGGATTGATGACTATTGTCTCTGTATGATGGTTTTATTTGAAACTTCTTAGGATAATACCCTTATATTATTCAATTTGTATAGGACATCAAGACTCCACATATAAAGGTGCCAAAGACCATGTTATCTTATGCATAAGTTCCAAGGTCAAAGGATTCAATGGAAATCATAAAATACATGAGGGATTCGATGGTATTCACGTCCACATACTTTACATAAAAAAGGAGGAGAGATACACCATATAATAATCATATCAAGGGTATCAAGGACCCCAACATCACCAATCAAGTGGGAACAAAGATGTTTTCAAGAATATCATCATCATATTCAAGGTGTCCATATCATTAAAAAGATATCCAATGGTTCCACTATATACCTTCATCACTATAAGAGTACCAAAACCCCAAAATATGGGTACAAAGACCTCATTACTAGTTTTCAACACCTTATGGGCTTCATATGCATGATCACAAGGCTACAACATGCCAATGACAATATAGTGTCCAAGGGCCATCAAACCACCATATGTGTGTGTTCAAGACGCAAACTTCCAAGGACACTAAGGAACCCATAAGAATGTGTTCCAACATACCACTATAAGTGTGGCTTCCAAGACCCAAGTCTCCACATGCAAGAGGATCAAGATCTAAGCTTGTGTACACAAGGACTATTAATCTATCATAGTAATCTAGGGACTAAACACAAGTCTCATCAAAGATTAATAACAATAAGGCATGAAAATGGTGTAATTGTGCTACAAAATGAGTAGTCCCTCTATATATTCACACAAAGAATGAGTAATACAATACAAGATCATGCTGCGAGAATGAATGAAAAAGCAATTCGAATTCCCAAGGAGGTCATTCGAATTGAATGAGTGAGTCTATCTTAACTGAATGTAAACCATAGCCAACACTCAAGTTAACCACTGATCAAAACCCTAATTGACTCAACTGAGCCCTAACCGAAGTCAGAGTGCAATAAATGACTGATTATAACTGAAAGTAGGTCAGACACATGTCACACTGTTGTAGCTGCAACATTTTCCCAAAATTCCAAAAAAAATTTGGGACCCTCCTTTTGTTTGGATTAGTTTGTTTTTCTTCTTTAATTTGATCTAATGATTTTTTCAGAATGATTTCTTAATGCTCGATTGATCTACCACTTGTTTTAATTTTTCTTCTAACGCTTGAAAAAATCCAATGTCTAATCAAATTTCATCGTTGCTTTTAAATGCGTTTTCAGCATGACTGAATCAGAAATGTATTTGCCTTTTTCCCCGCCGTTGCGGATGGATAATCGGTTTTTGGCTTCATTGGTTTTCACATCGACCGCTTTTTCGTTTTACATCAGAACCTTTATTACTTCTTCCTCCGCAGTTGTGGATGGAAAACTGCTAACCCTTCCGATTACTGTTTTGGATTTCGACTCCCGTCGTGTTATTTTCACCGATTCCGTAAGTCTTGGGCTTCCGCCATTGCGGCTGCGGAAATATTTTTATTTGCCAGTCGCCGAGTCATTTTAAACCCTGACGTTGCGGACGGTGATGTCCTTTGCATTTCCTCCATTGCGGCTTCCGAATGTAATACCTTTTTCGAGCCTTTGGCGGTCTTTTCTCTTCCGGTTTCGACAGCGTTGCGGAATGTTTTATCCTTTGTTCTTCCGTCATTGCGGTTGTAAGAGGCACTAATCTTGCTGATCTTTGAGCCGTTTCTCTTCCGATCCGGACCTTGTGTTGTGGGTCATTTTATCCTATCGCGGGTCGTTTTATCCTTTGTTCTTCCATCGTTGCGGATACCTAAAGCGATAAGCCTTCCGATCCTTTAGTGTTTTCACTTCCGATTCAGACATCATGTTGCCGAACGGTTTATCCTTTACATCTCCACCGTTGTGGCTCCCATTCCGCTATCGCTCCGATGTTCCATTGCGGATGGTTTAGTGGTTTGGTCATCCGGCATTGCAGAAGGGTTTGTGCTTTCGACTTCCGATCTATTTGGCTTCCGTTGTCTGATTTTATGCTTTTCCCCGCCGCGCATGTTGACCATATATATATATGAGGTTGGGGTTGCTGGGATTATTGTATTTTCTATTATTCTATTTGGACTATTGCTCGTTGTCGCTCTCATGCGTTGTCGTGCTCTTGAGCTCGGTCGGACCTCGTTGTTGGTACCCGTGTCCAGGTGGCTCAACTGTGGGAGATTGACCTCCGTTCTTCCCGTCGATCACGTTGCGTTGCCAGGTAGGCTTCTATTGCATTCTCCCATTCCATTTGAGCGTTTGGTTTTTTCTCACGGTTAGGTTTTGTTGTGGTCATTTTTCTTCACCTCGTAAGCTACATGCATATAGAGTAGGGGGGGGGGTCGAATCATGACTGTTAGTACAGGCGTTTTGACCCACGGCCTTTTTTCTACAACCTTGCGCATAGGGAATGAGGGGGTTTGGTGCAGACGGCTGTTATGCTGTCTACACCAATCTGCCCTATGTGATGTCATGGGTAGGAATAGTTTTTCCATGGCCTTTCCCTGTGGGGTTTGGACTGTTTTTCCTATCTTTTTACCTGCATCATTTAAACCCCAGTCATTTTTCACCATGTTGTTCCACGCAACCGGTTCGCGGCCGGTTTTGATCCCGAGTCGAGTTGGGGTATATAGCGTCGCGGCATATCATTGTAGCACCATAGCGTATTATTGAACACGGTTTTAAACAGACAGTAGTGTGTTTCCTAAAATCATACCGTTGAAATTTTGCATGATTTCCCTTGTCAATCCCCACAGCGAGATGGTCATGGCGCCCGCTGATAGCTCAAGTTTTCTTCATTCCTATGTAGATTTGCTTCACGCTCAAATTTGTTGATAGAACTGTTTTGCACATTTTGGTTTCATTTAACTAATTGCTGTCATGGTACACATAGAAAGAGTGATACGATGTATTTTTTTATATAAATATTTGCAGCTCAGCCGAAAATGGCTTAATGTTACAATTTTATGGCAGGAAGAGTCCACAATGTCAAAGAGGCAAAAGAAGAAGGCCCCTGTGGTCGAGGAGGAGCCAAGTGGAAGTGGAAGTTGTCACCAAAATAGAATACATATACAAACACACTAAGTGTATATCTGGTGTCGAACCTGAATACCAGTGGGGGGATATTTACAGGCTGATCACATGCAGAGAAGTTCCTGATATGGTATTGGAAGAAGAATCCATATATGCCAACATAGAAAGATCTTCACTGATGAAGATTACCACCAGACCAGAGCTGTTCCCATGCTCTGAAGTAATCGGCTGGATTCTGCCCCGGGAAGATGTCACTACAATGATCCTGGAAAATGTTGAAAAATAAAGCTATGCTGCCTATAGCCCTGGATATGTAGCTTTGGCCTATCACCTGCTAGAAGCACAAGTGTTTTTATCTAATGATTGGCTGGACAACGTTAGAATGGACCTTGTTGAAACTATGAAAATAAAGTTGTTTCCTGAAAAACATTTCAGAACCAGGCCAACGGGTGATTATGATACAACAAGCTTAAGAACCCCATATAGGTTCATAGCTTTAATGCTCAACAGGATTTTTGGGAGAGCCCATGGCAGGTTCTTCAAATTGGAATGGATGCCCATCTTTTTTTATGTTCCGGACCACAACTCATTTATGGAGATGTTGCAGAAGAGATATCAGGAGGAGGAAGCTAAAGTACATCATATTAGAGCCCTGGATGATCGGATCTTGAGGAGGGAAGTTGATCATTCAGCCATCAGTGTGCAGCTTTTGGAGGACCAGCTTCGGTTGAGCACAGCCAGCATTGAGGCTATAAAGACCAGGCTGCGAAGTTTGAGATCAAGATCTAGTTTCTGGAACCTTGTGCCTTTGAAGGCATCGCCTCTGAAGCTGTGGCGTGGAAGAAGTTTCTAGACACCCAAGCGGGACCCTCCTTATGAAGGATTGGTCATTTTCTAATTTGTAACAATTTTGTAAAAATATTTTAAGGAAAATTTTTGGGAGATGAAAAGTTGGGAATCCCAAAGGTTACTTTGGGTAGCCCAACAGTCTCGTCCTTTTTGTATAAATGTAGGAGGATTAGAAGGAATAAGGGGCTTTTTCCCAGTTAGACATGGAAAGCAATATTGTAAGAAGAACTATTTTTTTTTTTGCAATAAAGAGTAATTGTTTGCCTGTTGGAGAAATATTGGTGGGATTTTCAAATGTTATGCTGTGGATGGCGGAAAGATGAACTATTTTGTTTTTTCAGCTTTTATCCATTAATCGTGAGATCGTTCTAACTCTTAGAACCTATGTTCTTGTTTAAATGATTTCTAGTTTATTTTGTGGAATTACCACCATGAGTAATGTATGTTGTTGATAAAACAATTGGCTATTTGATTGTTGAAATATCTTTAATCATTTATGTGTTGTAGAAAGAAACATCAACTACCTGTAATTTCTCTTTATAATGCATGCACAATACACATTACTCATAATTAAGTTACAGTTTGCTCCCCGGGGATATATAGATAGATAATTAGTTTTATTTCATTATTTCATATGTGATTGAGATGCTTGTGAGTGCTAAGACGATAGGTAAGAACATGTGCATCACATTGTGACTGCCCCTTGCATCCTTATCACCCTCCATGGTTAATTAGGCATATGCATATCATACTTAAATAAAAAATACCAAAATACACGGTGGACCGGGCCGCAACCGGTAAAACCTTTGTTTTTTGTTACTTTGACCTACGGTAGTCGGACTGCAAACCGGATCGATTCCCCATACCAAATAGTCACGGGCTAGTTGGGAATGTTGACTGGGGAGAATCCCTTTCTGTTGTTGCCTGCGAAGTTCCAGGCCTCAATAGTTCTAGCGCTAGAAGGAGGGCCGCCAGTGCATGGCTGGCTGTGGAAACTTATTTTCCCAAGATTAGCTCACCAGTAGATGTTTTGAAGCTTTCGACCTGACCCAAGTACAAACAGGTTTTGGTTCTACCTTTGAAGCAAGAAATCCCAGTTTCATCTTACTGTGTTTCTTACTCAGACTCATGTTCATTCACCTTTCTCATGGCTAGTATAAATGTGAATCAGCCCAACCCATTGCCGGCTTGGAGAGCTAGATCACCTTTGAACCTCACACCTCCGTTGCACAACCTACCTCAAGCTTTTGATAAGCTGCTGCCTAAGTTTGATCATGATGAGAAGACTGCTGTAGATGACCACTTGCAAAGTTTCTATTTAGCAGTAGAAGGGTTAAGGCCTAGAGAACACGAGGATGTGGTTTGTAGATTATTCCCGCATACCCTTAAAGGGGCAGCAGCATCCTGGTATTTCAGTTTTCCTACAAACTCCATTCCTGATTGGGACACTTTCGAAAGGATTTTCAGAAGTAAATACACAGCCCTAAAGAGACATGCCTCACTGATGAAAGGCCTTGGTTTGTTAAGAAAAGATAAGAATGAGAAGGTACATAGTTTCACTCAAAGATTTTCAACATACCTAAAAAACTTTTCTGAAACTGACAGACCCTCAGACAAAGTCTTAATTGAGTATTATACCTCAGCCTTAGGACCTGAGTTGGCCATGTTTTCCAAGATGAAATCCAAACCTACGTTGGTAGAAACTTACAGAGAAGCAGAAAGGGTAGAAGATGAAAAGGAAAGTATATAAGACTATACTGAGCAGCCCGAGGAGAAAACTACCAGGAGAAGAGCCTTATCGCTGTCTGAACCTAAAGATGAACAATCACATGATTATCAGGGAGTGCTGAAAATGATGCAGAATCTATCCAACAAAATAATAGATCAGGAGAAAGAGAGGGAAGCTCAGAAAACTTACAAACCCCACTACCCAAAAAGAGAGGATAGCAACCAATTGAAAATACCTCCACCAAATTTACCATCAATAAACATAACAGAAGTAGGGGGTGATAATTTCTGCACTTTTCACCAAAAATCTCATTCTGAAAAGAAGTGTCCTCAATGGTTAAAATCGATGACATTGGTGATGAATAAGTTGCTGGAATCTAAATTGACTAAATACAGTGGTAAGGAAGAAGAAAAAAACCAGACCATGGAGAAACAAGATGATGATACCATGTTCTTATGGAATGGTAGCTCGCTTTTCAACATAGAAGAGAATGATTTTAAATCTGAATGCACACCAATAACAACAAAAGGAAAAAACCTAGCAATTAAAGACAATGAAATCATTTCAAACATTAAAAAATTGCAGGAGAATGTCCAGAGACAGGTTGATGTGAAGGTTAAAGACAAAACACTTGAAGTCACTACTGTCAACCAGGGAACCGAGCTAATCAGTGAGCCTGTCAAACCTGTAGAAGGACAGGTAGGTGTTAATGAGGGAAACAATAAAGAGATTGAGGAGCTTAAAGAGGATATACCCACTCAAAACCAACCAGGAGAAGAAGACATAGAACTAGGTTGGGAAGAAAAAGATGAAACCCAGCCTTTTCTTTTGACCCTAGAAATACTGAATCATAATGTGCATAATTTCTTGGTAGATTCTAGATCAGCAGTGAATGTTATGCCACTGGAGGTTTGCAAGAAGATTAATGGACAGAAAGAGTCCACAGCCTAGGAAGTAACACAATTAGACAGCACAGGTGTCAAAGTAGTGGGAGAGATGAAAAATGTCCTCATTCGCTTTTCTGCAAATAACAAGATATGTCAATTTATTGACATTATGGTGGCTGACATACTGGGTGGATATGGGATTATTCTCAACCGAGATTGGTCTGCCAGGTTGAAAGGTTATTTTGCTTCAGAATGGTCTCATTTATGGTTTCCTCTTAAGGGTACCCCTAATCGCATTAAAATTTTGAGAGAACTCTACATGACGCACACTGTCACTAAGCTGGGAGAAAGTAGTGAACCTGGTAACTCTGTCCTAGGAAATTATCTGACTGAGCTTAAGCTAATACATCATACCTCAAGAAAGGCCAGTTCTACAATTGACACTCAACCTGAGCTCCTTCAACTTCCTCAGGCTGAGAAGGATGACTGTAGGATAGTAGACATGTGCTCAATTTCAAAAATAGCACAGCTAGACCATGGATATAATTTCAGCCTACACTGTAGCCTATCCCTTTAACCCAGTTGATTGAAGATTTTTAAGGGTGGGCACACATTTTCTTTTCTTTTCTTTTTGCCTTGTACATAAATAATGTTGTTTTTCTTTAATGCTTTGATGCTGTTTTCTTTTTTATTATTTGATTTGATGCTGCTTTCTTTATTTTTACTGCTTTGTTAGTAGTTCTTTTGGGTTTTGAATAAAGGGGCAAACATTTGGTTGCAATGGAAACATTAGGGTTCTTAATTAACTGAAATCTTGAGCAAAAGACTATGCTTTTAAACTATAGAATGTCTTCTAGTAGCAGTGTTCCTAATTGGCCATGCATTCATTAAAGTTCTACTTAACCCCTGTAAATAACTCAGAAGTAACAAGTCTGGAATACTATTTCGAGGCTCCATCCATGCCACATCTTAAATTTCCAAGGGAGTGACAGCAAAAGACCCACGGAAAGGAAGCATGGTAAACAGTATATCATATATAAATGATCCCATGCCATAATTTCTGAAAAGCAAAAAGCTATCAAGATTCAAAACTCCTTAAAGAAAAAATACATATCAAAGTAAAGTATCAAAGCATGCCAAAAGTTCCTCTCCATCCGTGAGATGAAAAGTAGATTCTTCTCTCACACAAAAGGACACTATGGATAGAGGAGCCTAAATAAAATTCAGAAAGAAAGGCAGATGGAGGACTCAAAAGAACTAGAGTTCAAATAGCACAAAAGTGCAGTTGGCATGGGAATGAGGAACAAAAGGATAATGTTGTTTACTATCTGTTACAATACTGTGGTGTCAAAGCTAGAAACTACCAAAGGACGGGTAAAATAAACCTCATTTATTAGGCCTCAAAAGAGTTATCCAGACTTGCAAATATTTCTGATGTTACCATTTCCCAATGAATGAACTGCTTCTTAATGATTCAAATGTATAATTTGGCCAGCTCAGGAATACAAACATCTAGAAGATTTCAACTTTTATTCAGTCAGTCTCGCACTGGGAAGAAGTTAAGACAGAAATATGGGGTTCACCAGGTAGTTGCCAATCGTTGCAGCTGCAACATTTTCCCAAAATTCCCAAAAAAATTTGGGACCCTCCTTTTGTTTGGATTAGTTTGTTTTTCTTCTCTGATTTGATCTAATGATTTTTTCAGAATGATTTCCTAATGCTGGATTGATCTACCACTTGTTTTAATTTTTCTTCTAACGCTTGAAAAAATCCAATGTCTGATCAAATTTCATCGTTGCTTTTAAATGCGTTTTCAACATGACTGAATCAGAAATGTATTTTCCTTTTTCCCCGTCATTGTGGATGGATAATCGGTTTTGGCTTTGTTGGTTTTCACATCGGCCACTTTTTGGTTTTACATCGGAACCTTTATTACTTCTTCCTCTGCAGTTGCGAATGGAAAAATGCTAACCCTTCCGATTACTGTTTTGGCTTTCGACTCCCGCCGTGTTATTTTCATCGATCCCGTAAGTCTTGGGCTTCCGCCATTGCAGCTGCAGAAAGATTTTTATTTGCCATTCGTCGAGTCATTTTAAACCCCGACGTTGCGGACGGTGATGTCCTTTGCGTCTCCACTGTTGCGGCTTTCGAATGTAATAATTTTTCTGATCCTTTGGCGGTCTTTTCTCTTCCGGTTCTGGTAGCGTTGCAGAATGTTTTATCCTTTGTTCTTCCGCCGTTGCGGCAGTAAGAGGCACTAATCTTGCCGATCTTTTAGTCGCTTCTCTTCCGATCCGGACCTTGTGTCGCAAGTCATTTTATCCTATCGTGGGTCGTTTTATCCTTTGTTCTTCCGCCGTTGCGGCTACCTAAAGCGATAACCCTTCCGATCCTTTAGTGTTTTCACTTCCGATTCAAACCTCGTGTTGCGGAACATTTTATCCTTTACATCTCCACCGTTGTGGCTCCCATTCCACTATCACTTCGATGTTCCACTGCGGATGTCTAGGTGGATGTTTTAGTGGTTTGGTCATCTAGCGTTGCGAAAGGGTTTGTGCTTTTGAATTTTGATCTGTTTGGCTTCCACCATCCTATTTTATGCTTTTCCCCGCCGCGCATGTTGACCATATATATATATGGGGTTGGGGTTGTTGGGATTATTGTATTTTATATTATTCTATTTCAAATGTTGCTAGCTATCGCTCTCGTGCGTTGTCATGCTCTCAAGCTCGGTCGGACCCCGTTGTCGGTACCCGCGTCCACGTGGCTCAACTATGGGAGATTGACCGCCATTCTTCCCGTCAATCACGTTGCGTTGCCAGGTAGGCTTCTATTGCATTCTCCCATTCCGTTTGAGTGTTTGGTTTTTTCTCACGGTTAGCTTTTGTTGCGGTCGTTTTTCTTCACCCCGTAAGCTACATGCATATATAGTGGGGGGGGGTCAGATCATGACTGTTAGTGCGGGTGTTTTGACCCACAGAGGAGTATTTTTCCCGTGGTCTTTTTTCTACAACCCTGTGCATAGGGAATGAGGGGGTTTGGTGCAGACGGTCGTTATGCTGTCTGCACCAATCTGCCCTATGTGATGTCATGGGTAGGAATAGGTTTACTGTGGCCTTTCCCTATGGGGTTTGGACTGTTTGTCCCATCTTTTTACCTGCATCATTTAAACCCCAGTCATTTTTAACCATGTTGTTCCACGTGACTGGTTCACAGCTGGTTTCAATCCCGAGTCGAGTTGGGGTATATAGTGCCGCGGCATATCATTGTAGCACCACAGTGTATTATTGAACATGGTTTTAAACAGATAGTAGTGTGTTTCCTAAAAGCATACCGTTGAAATTTTGCATGATTTCCCCTGTCAATCCCCACAGCGAGATGGTCATGGCACCCGCTGATAGCTCAAGTTTTCTTCATTCCTATGTATATTTGCTTCATGCTCAAATTTGTTGATAGAACTGTTTTGCACATTTTGGTTTCATTTAACTAATTACTGTCACGGTACACATAGAAAGAGTGAAACGATGTATTTTTTTATATAAATATTTGCAGCTCACCCGAAAATGGCTTAATGTTACAATTTTATTGCAGGAAGAGTCCACAATGTCAAAGAGGCAAAAGAAGAATGCCCCTATGGTCGAGGAGGAGCCAAAAGTGGAAGTTGTCACCAAAACAGAATACATATACGAAGACACTAAGTGTATATCTAGTGTTGAACTTGAATACCAGTGGGGGGGTATTTACAGGTTGATCACGTACAGAAAAGTTCCTGATATGGGATTGGAAGAAGAATCCATATATGCCAACATAGAGAGATCTTCACTGATGAAGATTGCCACCAGACCAGAGCTGTTCCCATGCTTTGAAGTAATCGGTTGGAATATTCCCTCGGCAGATGTCACGACAATGATCCTGGAAAATGCTGAAAAACAAGGCTATGCTGCTTATAGCCCCAGATATGTAGCTCTGGCCTATCACCTGCCAGAAGCACAAGTGTTTTTATCTGATGATTGGATGAACAACGTTAGAATGGACCTTGTTGAAACTATGAAAAGAATGCTGTTTCCCAGAAAACATTTCATAACTAGGCCAACGGGTGATTATGATACAACAAGCTTAAGAACCCCATATAGGCTCATAGCTTTAATGCTCAAAAGGATTTTTGGGAGAGCCCATGGCAGGTTCTTCAAATTGGAATGGATGCCCATCATTTTTTATGTTCCGGACCACAACTCATTTATGGAGTTGTTGCAGAAGAGATATCAGGAGGAGGAAGCTAAAGTATAGTGTATTAGAGCCCTGGATGATCGGATCTTGAGGAGTGAATTTGATCATTCAGCCATCAGTGTGCAGCTTTTGGAGGACCAGCTTCGGTTGAGCACAGCCAGGATTGAGGATATAAAGAACCAGGCTGTGAAGTTTGAGATCAATATCCATTTTCTGGAACCTTGTGCCTTTGAAGGCATCGCCTCTAAAGCTGTGGTGTGGAAGAAGTTTCTAGACACCCAAGCGGGACCCTCCTCGTGAAGGATTGGTCATTTTGTAATTTGTAACGATTTTGTAAAAATATTTTAAGGAAAAGTTTTAGGAGATGAAAAGTTGGGAAGCCCAAAGGTTACTTTGGGCATCCCAACAGTCTCGCCCTTTTTGTATAAATGTAGGAGGCTTAGAAGGAATAAGGGGCTTTTTCCCAGTTAGACATGGAAAGTAATATTGTAAGAAGAACTATTTTTTTTTTGCAATAAAGATTAATTGTTTTCTTGTTGGAGAAAGATTGGTGGGACTTTCAATTGTTATGCTGTGGATGGCGGAAAGATGAACTATTTTGTTTTTTCAGCTTTTATCGATTAACCATGAGATCGTTCTAACTCTTAGAACCTATGTTCTTGTTTAAATTATTTCTGGTTTATTTTGTGGAATTACCACCATGAGTAATGTATGTTGTTCACAAAACAATTGGCTATCTGATTGTTGAAATATCTTTAATCATTTA
>LPNX010181037.1:52280-151140 GCA_001517045.1 Pseudotsuga menziesii | reverse complement strand
TACAATTATTTATTATTTTTTGAAAGTGACCACATTTGATTTCAACATCATTTTATACACATGTGTGTCCATCCTAGCTTTTTTTTCACTGTTTTCAAAAATTGAAAAACCAAATATACCCTTTTGAAGAGGACACGTCGTTGTGTGGGATGCTCATTTTAAAGAATTTTTTGGATGTGTATATTTTACCCTGGGGATTTTTTTTTGAGTTGCTTCAAAGTTGTTGTCTGGCTTTCTAAGTGTATGTTTTAGAACTAATTAAAAAAAATAACCCATATGAATGACAAAACGCATGCATGATATCTCAATGGATAGAGGATTCAATGAGAAATCTATCAGTATGAACTCCGCTCAGTTGTGTACTGGCAAGGTTTACACCCCTAGAAGACACAGAGAAACATTGGTTTTTCGATAAGAGGGATAATTCTCTATTTTTTAGGCCCTCAATCAAGGTATTAACATCCCTCAATCGAGGTTTTAAAATAATCTTGATCGAGGTTTTATTAAATCCTTGATCAAGCTATAGTTTAAACCTATTTTTATAAATGTTTTTACGCAAGGACCTCGATCGCGGCCTTAAAACCTCGATCAAGGTTTTCTTAAAACCTATATCAAGGTCTTAAAACCTAGATCGAGTTTTTTTTTAAACCTAGATTGAGGTCTTAAAACCTAGATCGAGGTCTTGAAACCTAGATCGAGGTATTCTTAAAACCTCAATCGAGGTTTTGTTAAGCCCTCTATTGAGGTGTTATGACCTCAATCGAGGGTTTAAAAATTTCTCGATCGAGGTACATTTTTGTGTTTTTTTCGAAAGCTTCTTGCCAAAAAGTGTAACCCATCTCCATGGATGCACCCACCTATGAGATGTCATGTGTGTTCTTTTAAGGCATCATTCCTATCCCTAGATGCCTAGAAGCTTTAGTTAGGGCCTAAGGCCATAATTTCCTCCCCTAACCATGTCCATGGCCTTGAGATGCATATCTAGTGCTCAACAAATGATGATGGCATGCATATCCCCATTAAGATTCAAAGGATTCACTTTCAACATCATGTGTAGTGGTTGGAAGCATAAATTTTGGCCCTAAATTGTTAACAACTTCCTTTAAGGCCTAAGGACCAAGTGTTTCCCCCCACTCATGTCAAGGGACCTAATATCGATACTTAGTGCTAAAGATGTTCTAATGGAACTAGTATCCCCATTTCAAGGTAAATGATACCATGTAAGGCTCTATTGATGTTTTTCAACACATCATTCTTGGCTCTAGATGGCTAGAAGCATCTTCTAGGGGCTAAGGCCTTGATTTTCCTCCCCTTATTATGTCTAAGGTCCCAAGACACATACATAGTACTTAGAAACCCATAGTGGTTCCCATGTCCCCATTCAAAACAAAACTATCAACTTGCGAGGTCATCTATGGTGATTCAAGGTGTCATTCATGGACCTGGAGCACTACAATATGGTTTACAGCCTAAATTTAAAGTTTTATGTACCAACCATGATTAACACCTTATCCTTCATATATAATGCTAAAAAAATCCTAATCATGGTCATATCCCAACTTAAAGGTTGAGGATACCCTTAAGAGATCATGTGTGTTTGTTCGAGGTGTTTTTCTTGGCCCTATATGTCTTTAGGATTCCTTTAAGGAATAAGGACTAGGTTTCCTCCCTCAACCATGTCTATAGATATGTTTCTAGTGCTAAGAGAATTCTAATGCATTGTATATTCTCTCTTAGATGCAAAATATCCCATGCGCAGGTCCTATGTGCAGGTTAAATGCCTTGTTTATGGGGTTCAAGCCTTAAAAACTACCTTTACGGAATAAGTCTTGAGTTTCCTCCCCCAAGCATGGTCAAGGGACTATGACACATACTTAGTTCTTAAAGCCTCCTAATGGTGTCCATATTACAACACAAAGAAAAATTATGCTCTTGGGAGGTTAGGCATGGTTGTTTGACATGGTTTTCTTGATTATGCTAAAAGATTACTATAGGTCCTAAGTTAATAAAGAAAAATATTTATTTTATTCATTTCCCTATCCATGCACCAAGACCATTGTTTTTGGTTCCCATAACACATGTGCATTTTTCTTCTCTAATACGTGTGCATGTTTTGCTTCTCCAAAATGCGTGCACGTTTTGCTTCTCCAAAACACGTACACATTTTGTCACTATAAAACATGTGCACATTTTTCTTAGCATAACCTACGTGTCATATGAAATGTCAGGCTCAAGCTTAACCAAAAAAAACATTACATAACACGAGCACATTGTGTTTTTATGTATTGTGAGCGTGTTTCCTAAAAGTAGGGCTGCATCTAAAAGGTCCCTCATTTTCTTGCACACACCCTTAAGTTATAGATTAATAAATTCTAGAACAAAGTTATTATGAAAAGCATCCGCTCCTAGGGTATATGATTATCTTTGGAAAGAGTTAGATCTAATATACATTTTAAAATATTTTTAAAAGAAAATATGCAAACATACTTTAAAAGATGAACCGGATCTATGAATTGGGAATTACCGTGGTTATTCGAGTGCTGGGTTGCTTGATTATGATACATTCGTTCAGATTATTTATTTATACTATCATTAGATCCACTCTAATCCAGGTATGGAATACCATCATAATTTAATTGAAATTATAACTAAGATAATAAGATCTGCAATTATTTTTACATTACATAAATAAATAACAGTTTATACTAAATCATAACATGAAAACAAGAAAAAGGTTAGGAATAGATGCATAATATATTTTACTATAAAAATAAATGTATTTATGATTCATATCTATACTCACTCTATAATTTATCAATACTAAATAGGTAAGAAATTTAGTATGGAACCTGAAACCATTGTCGGGAAAACATAATTGAAGTTGTCATTCCTCCCAAACAACTCCTAGAGCAACCAAGTCTTACTTGCTCCAGAACCCTTGAGCGTGTTTGTTGAACCACATGGAAAAAATCTGATCAACGCGCCATCTCTTGCATCAACATATCAATTCCACATCCATCGCTAGCCTCTTTCTTACTTGATGGACATTTTTCCTAGGATTTGGTCATTTTTTAGCCTCCTTCTCTTTAGCACTCCACAAGGATTCTTGAACTGACTTTGGGGAATATGCTTCCTGCATCAATTGAGTTCTCACTCAATAGCTTTCACCACTTGTGTTTTCTCCTTGTTGGTCAACAAACATTCTTTTAATAACTACTTCAGTTCTCATTCCTCTTAGTATTTTAATTATTAAATAAAATAATCCATTACATCCATTTTGACTTTCTTGTCAAAATATTTACAAAAAAATATTCCAAGTAATAATAAATTACATTTATTTGGTATGTTACATACACCTCCCCTTAAATGATAACACAGTCTTCGGTGTTATTATTATTTTTCTTCATTCTTACATTATTTCATCTTGAAATAGAATTGGATATGCCTCCCACATATTACTCTCCAATTCCCAAGCGGATTCCTTTGGACTAAGGTGCTTCCATTGCACCTTGACTTGTCCGATGGTATGGTTCCAAAGTAAAATTTCTCTCCTATTGAGAATACACTCTGGTTCCACTGAAAACTCTCCTTTGGGTTCTACCTGTATATCATTCCAGAGAATCACATGAATAGCATCATGAACATATTTCTTTAGAATGGAAACATGAAAAACATTTTGTACTTTTATTATAGGTGGTAACGCTAACAGATATTCTACCGGTCCAACTTTTTCCAAAATTTCAAATGGCCCCCATCACCTGGGTGCCAACTTTGAGTATCTTCCCAATCTTAGGGATATTTTCTTGGGGTTTACCTTTATGTATACATGTTCTCCTATCTGGAACTCTCAAGGAGTTTTTTTCAAGTCTGCAAAATTTTTTTCTAGTCTTGGGAAACCTTGAAATTTTGTTGTACCTATTTTTACTGTTAGTTCCATATATTTCAACAATTCAGGAACTAACATTAATCTTTTGGTGGGACTGCTCCAAGAAATTGGAGTGTTACACTTTGGTCCATAGAGAATTTCGAACAGACTCATTCCAACTGAAACTTGGAAATGATTGTTATATAAAAATTCTACTAAGTGCAAGTAATCTTCCCACTTACTGGGTTTATCCATTAGTACATTCTAAGCATGTATTATAGAATATGATTTACTCTTTTAGTTTTTGCGTCAGTTTGAGGATGATATGTAGTGCTGAAATTTAATTGTGTGCCTAGTCCTTTAAACAAATATTTGCAAAAATTTCCTATAAAATTTACATCTCTCTCTAATATTACCACTTTAGGTACACCATGCAACCTGAAGATTTATTTCATAAAAATATCAACAATGTTAACAACCTTATAAGTAGACTTAATTAGAATAAAGTGAGATGCTTTACTTAATTTATCCACCATGACCATGATTGAGTTGTGTTGTTTAACATTTTTAGGTAAACCTGTTATGAAATCCAAGCTGATTACTTCCCATTTCCATTCTATAATGGGTAATGGATGCAATAATCATGTTGGATGTTGGTAATGGAAGGATCCATGAGGAAAGGACTACCTTCAACACTGAGGTAAGGAAATATTGACATTCAAGTAGTTCAATTATCTAGGAAAATGATGCATTGTTGTGGATTTTTGTTCTAGATCTTCCCCATGTAGACTGGGAAACAATATTTTCTGTCACCGATTAAAAATTTCCAATAACAAAACTGGCGACCATACTTGGGACTAACTAATCACATCTATGAATTTTGAGTTTTATTTTGATTACAAGCATACAAAGTTTTTTCTCTCACTCATTCAAGGATATAAGGTGATTAATCCACCTTATTTCACCTTCATTTTCCTTCTTTCGCTCGTGTATATGCTTACCATAATTCCATTTTGATTCACATTGAATTATTATAAAGGTTATTTTCTTATTTTGGATTCCTAGATCCGCCGACACACCTGGGTGTATTTGACAAAGAAATGGACTTCCCTTGACGCCTTTTTCCAACTGGAAAGTAAAAATACTGTGATTTTTTTCATTTCTTTGTTTAAAATTACATCAAAAAACAAAAGAAAAGTTTGATTGCTTGCTTTTGGTTTTATTAAACAATTAGAATTGTTTTGTTTTGGAATATTGATTAAGAATAATATGCATTTGTGCATTAAAGAACATTTTCCTTTCTACATTGGAGTGTTTTTAAAAATTAACATTAGAGTTTTTTACTTGTCTGAAAGTATTTGAAGTTTAAGGAATGAATTCTTCGGATCGCATAGTTTTCATTTCACAATTTGAAAAGGAAGAACCTCTCCCTTACTTTAGATAGATTTCATAAAAAGGAAAATTGCATGAGAATTTAGATAGTTTAATCTTGACATTACCTCACATTCCACAAATATTCACTAACCATTAGATAAAATTGAAAGGTATCTTAGGTTAAAATTCTTAGTAATTTGAGTGATAGGTTAGAAGTTGTGTTCCATCATCTATAAACATAGGAGTTGTTTTCTTTTCATGCATGCATCTCGGGGATCATGCAATTCTTCCACATACCAATCGGTATATTGAATGGATTTTCACGTACCCTCGAGTTATATTGAAAATTCATTCACGTACTCGATAGTACATTGGAAGGACCCTTTTGAAGAGTTGTGCACTAAACAAAAACAACACTAACCCATACTTGAGATCCCACGTGCCTTGTGTATATCAGGAAACCCTTATAGGAAGTGATACCAACTGAGAAAATCCTTTTGGAAGTCTTGTTGAAGCAATGCACTGAGAACAAGACTCGACGAGCTACTATGAACATGTCATCAATGTAGTTGGGTATTTACAAAAGGGTACGTTTCCAATCCTCCTTGTCGCATTTTATTATTGGACCGTATGGTATATTGTTAGTTGCGACAACTTGAAAATCCTAGTAACTCTCTGGCTTTTTCAGCCCCTCTTATCACTTAATTTTTCTTCTTGCATTTGCTCACATATAATTTTTTTTGTGTGATATTTTTTATTAGAAAATATTTATATTAGAATTGTTTATCCATCATTCTGGTTGAACCACCTATGAGGATACCTCGTAGATTCTAGGGTTTACCACATGAATTTCCTCCTACCATGGAACAAAGACAAGGGGTGACCATGGACGAGCCTGTCACAGCTGATCCTTCTATGGAGGGTGTCTCGGTTGTTGAATCAAGAGAAGAGTATTCTTATTTGGAGAATCCACCTGCCTATACCCTAGTACTTGTGCAATTTCATCCTTCACATGATTCAACATTTAATTTCTCTACAGAAGTCAATTTTGATGAACAATATTGGGTGTTTTCTGTACCCTCAGATGACCCCATGGAATTAGAATTTGGTCCAACTGGTACCTTTTGGTATAATTCCTTGGGACGAGCAATTTCTAAGTACGACACTATTTCTTTATCTTATGCCATCCCTTACCTAATATGAGATTTTTATGATCGAATGATGAGTATTTTAGACCTATCCATGAAATGGTGTGCACCTTACGCATGGAGGGAGAAATCATAAGAAGGAGAAGTATATCTCCTTTTCCAAGCCATTCGGAAAGATCCATTCCTAAATACCATGCCCCTAATCGGTCTTATTCTTCTACTATATCCAGAATATCAATTCAAATTGTGGTTTCTTGCGATCTCAAGCAGCCTTATATCCATTCCTTATCAGCTCAATCCCTCCCATTTATCCCTAGTTCTACTATGAACCCTATCATTGGGGTGCAATCCATAGAACAAGAAGTCTCAATGACCATGCGAGCTAGTTTCAATCTTGGGAAGAGTCTTTCTCTAAGACATCCCATGGTTGGACTACCTTCCCAGTCGTAAAAGTTATAGCTCCTTCCTCCTCACCAAGACAACCATCGGGGGATCAACCGATGTCTAATCAACCTACATGGGGGTACATTTACCTAGGAAATGAACAGGCAATGGATACCCAAAATTATCGGCCCATTTCCTTCATAAATTTTTTCTTGACATCCCTTATCTTGGAAACCCTAACACCCCATGGGAAAAAACTAATTTGTTGAACGTACCTACGTACATAAACCCATTTGTAAACATGTATGGAGGTCTTCCTGGAGGTCACCCACTTGGAGGCCCACCTGGAGGTACCCCACCTTAAGGTCCACCTAGGGGTCCCCCATTTGGAGGTCCACCTGGAGGTCCCCCATTTGGAGGTCCCCTTGAAGGTCCCCCACTTGGATTCCCACCCGAAGGTCCCTTCCTAGAGGTGTCCCATTTCAAGATCCACCACCTGATGTCTACCACCTAGAGGCCCACCCAGAGTTACCACACCGAGAGGCCCACCTAGAGGAAAACGACTTGGAACATTAGGAAAGCAACCACAACCAAACCAGCCTCTTATCGGAGGATCATTGAAACCCATTTATCAATACACTTATGTCCCTACTAGTACTAAGATGCTAAAATTTCCTTTGGATATGCCCAAATTTGATGGAAAAACTAGTGAGGACCCCATAAACCACATTATGACCTATCATTTGTGGTGCTTGTTCAACTCTCTAATGGATGGTTCCATCTGTTTGAGACTGTTTCAAAGAACTCTCACTGAAATCACTGCCAAGTGGTATATAGAATTTCCTTAGCACTTTTTTGGGGATTTTAACACTTTAGCAATGACATTTTTAACACATTTTCAACTCCTAATTCGGTACAAAATGGGTACGTATCTTTTAACCTCACTTCGTCAAACCAATTCCACCCATATATCGGATGACATACATGAGTGGAGATGATGACGCAAGTTGATTAAATAACTTATTCATGACCAATTACTCATCGATTAGTTCACTAAGTCATTGCTTCTACCCATTGCTAGGGATGCTTCCATGGGAGGTGTTGTCACCAAAGAACAAGCCATTAGCTGATATCGGTAACTATACTTGGTTTATTCCAAGTCAGGAACTCTATATGACTTGATCCCACATGCTCCCCATCCTATGTTGGACCCCTCAAGACCTTTAATAGAACCACTTGCTGCTGGTGTACTTAGTTCTTTTCAGACATAGTCAATGGTCGGATCCCCCAAAAAGAAAAACCAACCTGCTAGCCAAACCATAAAATATCCCAAGACTGCTTCTCCTCCTACTGACTCTACCTAGGTAAATGCTATTCAATCCTCAGTATATTCAGGAACAAAGAATAAAGGAAAGAATAAATAAAAAAAGCCTGAAAACCAACAGGAGGGTAATAAAAAACAAAACATAGATGTCGAATCCAAGAATAAGAGAAAAAAAAAAATTCCCTGCCTCATATGTGGAGGTGACCACTTCAATAAGGAATGTCCTCGGCATGAAGAGTTTAGAAAGTTTTTGATAAAAATCCCCACCTTGATAGTCTTGACCGATACTTTTCCTACCCAACAACAATTGATCGACCATCAATCCTTGCATGATTCTTCTTCATCTTTTATCGATGAGGTTAAAATGATGTCTAGTAAATAGGTTAGTCTTACCACTAGATATTAGAACTATGACCCTCCTCTAGAGAAGAAATATGATAATACTTCAATGGATAAGCCTATCGTTTGCACCCCTCCTCCTAAAAACAATCTTCTAATTGAAAATTTTTTTCTCGATGTTGTCCTTCGTCCACCAAAGAGTACAACTCAAAAATCAATGTTTAACCCAAGTGCACGAGTCGCTCAATACTACAATGTAGTAAAATATTTATCTCAGGAACCATGTGCTATGTCCACCCTCGAAGTAATTGAAACATGCCCGTCGCAGGGGAAGAACTTGTTGTCAATTCTTGGAGCTATGGATCCTAAGAATGGTAATATTATCACCCTTAAACTGGATGATTTAAAGTCGAGACTCTCCCATTGGTTAGATTTCCAGCTGTCTATGAAATTCATTGGGAAGAAATTCCATTGTATTGTGTTCGATGAATATTTCTTGACTTTAGTAATGTATCTGTCATGTTGGTGAGCTATAGGATCTCCCAAAATTAACCATTCACCTACAACTTTGAAGGAATTTTATAGTCGTGGTTTTCAACCTTATGGATTATTGTCTTCTCTCTTGATTGAACCAAGTATAAAATCAATGTCCATCCATGTCAAGGTTCCCGTTTCTCCACTAGAATATAATCTCCTCCTAGGAAGGAATTGATTCTATGCGATGCAAGTAGTTTTCTCATCTGTATTTTGAGTGGTCCAATTCCCATTCCAAGGGAAAATTGTTACGGTTGATCAACTAGATTTTTGATCCAAACACAAGTTCTAGTCCTGTGAATAATGACCCTCTCATGGCTTCTACTACTCCGCACTATCATAACCTAAGGGTAGGTCTTCTCAAATATTCCTCACTTATGCGAGTTTTTATGTTAACCAATTCTCCCTTTACCCAGACCGTGTCTGTGGACATGATCTCCTCCAAGAGTAATGATACTTCAGATAAAGGAAAATGAATTGTTTATTCAACAACTTTCAATTATTTTAAAGAGACTTACTAATCTATCCAGGCCACCAACAATCCCACCATTAATGATCATATGTTGGTGGCATCCAACCCTTATCATCTACCATATCGGTTACATTCCGCCCCCCATCTCTATATTTTTTTTTGCACATCCTTCCATCAGATGAATTCAACATGGAAGTCATGTCTTTAGAGGATATTCCTTGGAAATACCATCAACACTGATCCTATTTTTTTCCCGGTTACCTGCATATGGTAGAATATCATTTTGAAACAATGGTTTCGTATGATATTGTAACTGCACCTCAATCACCGGTACTCATTCATGATGTTGAGTCCGAGGGGAATCTGAGTAATATTACTAAGACCATTTTGGTTGAAATATCAGTAAAACTTGGAATTGTAGAGAATATTTATTTGGTCCAAAATTTTTCTCCTTTATAACTTAGGTCTTATACAACCCTTTTTAGGGTGTTTATAGAAAATTTTGCTTCGACATATGAAGAAATGCAAGGGATATATCCTTTGATCATTGTTCATTATATCAGGACTTACCCTAATGCCAAACCAATATGTCAAAAGTTACATCAAGTACATCCACAAAAAGCAACGTCTTTTAAGGAATAAGTTGAAAACCCTCTCAATGTTGGGTTCATTTACCATGTGCCATTGATAAAATGGGTTTTTAATATTGTTCTTGTGAACAAAAAATATGGAATGATGAGAGTTTGTATTGATTTCTGAGATCTCAATAGGACTTGTCCTAAATATAATTTTCCTACTCCTTACATTGATAAAATCATGGACAAATGCATTGGAAGCGCCAACTTTTCATTCATGGATGGATTTTTTGGCTATAATCAGATAGAGATACTCCCTTTTGATCAACATAAAACGGCCTTCATTTTCCCATTGGGGACCTTTTCCTATAGAAAGTTTCCTCTTGGCTTGAAAAACGTTGGTGCTACCTTCCAATGTGCCATCTCTTATGCTTTCCATGAAATTAAACATATCATGGAATCCTACCTCGATGAATTACCTTCCCATTTGCAACATTGAGTGTAATATCTCGAATTTTGGAGCTAACACGTATAGGCACGTGCCTACTTATTATGATGTTATCTTGATGTTTTATTTTTATATATTGGGTCGAAGACCCCACTGCATATGAACATGATGATTTTGTTTATATATTGGGCATAAGCCAATTATTGATGATATATATATGCTTGTTTGTGTTGGGCATGGACCTTGAAGAACATGATTGATGAGATGTTTTGTGTTGAGAGAGGAGATCTAGAGCACATGGGTAATTAATGTTTTGTGTTGAGCGAGAAGCTCTAGAGCACATGCGTAATTACATTTGTGTTCAGCGAGAATATCTGGAACACATGAAAAAATAATTGGAAGTGTTGGGCATAACCCCTGGAGCCTTCCATGTTGATGTTGACCATAAGCTCTGGAGCATCGCATCCTTGGCCATTGTATCCCTAGGTGTATTGTATAGATACATCCTATCATTAGTGTTGAGCAAAGAGATCTGGAATTGCACTAATTTTGCAACTCCCTTTTTTAGTGTTGAGTACGGGATCTAGTAAGCACTAGGGGTTACTGAAAAGAATTAATAATTCCTGAGTGAAAATGACTCAAGAACAATATTGATCTCTTCATACTTATTTATAAATGATTAAATGAAATTTCAAAATTTTGTATTCTCATCAAGTACTGAAGAACTACCATGTTATATGAGGGAATCCAACATGAAAGGATGTTTAGATTTTCTTAGCCTAGTAGACCTAACCATCTACCTTTTGACCTTAATGAAGAAGTGTCATAAGTCTAGGGATCATGGTATATGATGCCCAAAGACAAATGTTAATAAATGTTATATTATTATGTATTTTATACATGGTATGTATAAAGAATAAATATAGTAATAATATTAATAATGAAAGAAAGAAAGAAAAGCTCCATCCATTATTATTTATTACTAAAAGATAATAAATAGTATATTGCCTACAAAAGTCTAACTAGGAACTAGTTAAAAGTTCCTAAGTTAAAGTATTAAAATTTATTCAAATTAATTAAAAAGGGTTAAATCAAGAAATCAATGATTCTTGATTTAATTACCCCTTTGACTGAAAAGTTTGTGTATAAAGTCTCAAACCAAGGGAAGGCTTGGGGTGCTGATCTATATTCTGGAGTCATTATTTTTGCTTGTTTTTCTCTCAAGAGATTTATTGGAGAAAATTTTCTTGAAAGGAAAAATGAGAACTGATCTAGACCTTACCTTAGAAGTTCTAAGCTACTTGCATGTTGGAATCTAGCTCAGGTGGATCTGGATTGAAACCAAGAATGGTTCCGGGTCATGGTTGGCTGGAATGTGGTAGTTCCCAAGTGATTCGGTCATCTAATATAGAGGTCGATATCTACTTATGAATTGATAATGTCGGTTATTTGAGTGTGTAGTTTTCAGCCATTAAAAGAGCTTCAATTTATAGGTATGAATCCCTAGACTTCCTATTCCATTTTCTAGAATAAATGCTGGCTAGATTAGTCAAATGTTTACCTTATATTTTCTAACCCCAGGTGTTTGTTTTCTGTTTAAATATTCTAGGGTTTACATTTTAAATAATAACCCTAGGCTGTAATTTATTTCCTATGCTAGATTTATCCAGGGTTTATTCATTTAGTTTACTTCTACAATAGTAATTTATGTATAAATATTTATCAAGGACTTTGTACCTTGGTTTTACTTCTGCATTATCTTCACTTCTTAAACTGTGTCTCTTACAAACTAGGTTTTATTTTAGATCTATCACATAGTTGTTTTGGGCTTATATACTCTGCTGATAGATTGCATTTGTCAGGAGAGTCATGCTCAATTAAATTCTAGTCTAGATCTATGCTTCATTTAAGACCTAGATTTAATTTAGCATCATCTAATTATATTAACAAGAAAACTAATCAGTATACTATTAGTATATAACCAATATACTATTGGTATATATATATATATATAGTAATAGTTAATAGATAGAATTATAAATCTAATCTACAACATAATAATTACATCTAAGCACAAATTGTAAACATCCCATACTAAATCAAGATAAAAACCAGCGAAGACCTTTCAAGGTCTGTATAATAAATGAACGCTAAATACCAAATCATTTCCATTAAAATAAACATTATCATGATCAAATAAACATAGTAAGTATCTAGAGCATTCAATAGTCTATGATCTAGTCCCTTTTTCCTATTTAAATTCCCATCCCTTAATACAACGAATTCATTTAATCAATTCGTATGCCATTAATCAAAATAGTCCCATTTAATAATACTCACATCAATCATATAAATAGTAACCAAAATAACATTACATCAATTAAATAAAGAACCATGTAAAGGCAACGAGGTCGCAGGATCAAATTTGGAGGACACTTAGAAGGTTTAAATTGTAACCATAAAAATGGTTCTCATTTTAATAACAACCCTAATAACCTCTATACAAAGAAATCATTTAATAACCAAGCCATTGCACAAAGGTCGCAGGAACGAATACTGTAGACAACCAATTTCCATTTCACATACATAAAAGAAAATACGGTGCTCAACCATAATAACATTATACACAACAATCCATTTATAAACCCTCAATATAGTGAACGACCCAGGGTCGAATTATGTAGGGTCTTAGTCTTTGTTACACAACCACACTGTATCATTTTACACTCTGGTTATATTATTAAAATCAAATACACCCTTTACACGGAGGTCGTAAGACCCTTTTTAAAACTACGCTAATCTATGGCCACGACCCATAAATAATCACGTAGTAAATGAAATAACAATTCTATGCATGTCAACAAATCAACCTACAACAATGGTATCCATCCAAGGTTTACACCCATGGTTTATTTACCTATCTTCATTACACATTATTTAATACTAACTGTAAAATCTAAATCCTCTACGCTATCGCAGCCCTGATGGAGAGTACCGATGCCATGTAAAGCGTGGCCCCAAAGCCATCTCGCTGAAAGGGTGGTCCTCATTGTAACCATTACAATCAACAAAGGAAAATGCCATATAAATAATAACCTAGGATCATAAGTGCAGCATGTATTCATGACTCAGTGTTCCATTACATTAACATAATATACACAGACCATCCATGAAGGAAAAGGCCACATAAAACCCAAGTTCAATAACAACAACGGAGTACAAATTTATATACACCGAATTTATAAATTATTAATTCGAGTTTACACAGTCATTCAATGGCCAATGCACCATTACAAGCAATGGTGTTGCCTTGGATTTTAGTTCTTAAAACAGAAACCCCAAATTTACAAATTACACGTAGATCCTATTAAAGGCATCAAGTTTCTACTTACAACTAGAAACCCTCTTTAAATTACATCCCATTTCATTATAAACTCAGACTTGAAGGCCAATGAAACCCCATAACCGAAACCCCAACCTCGACAAGTTAAAGCCCAATCTTAAATCCAATAGCTGGCGAGTAACGACTTGATTAGCAGGCTTACCGTAATTGTAATGCTATTCCATGGCTCGCAGTCGCGCTACAAACCATACATCTTCTTGCCAAACCTGTCACCTACAACCATAAAGCGATTTGATGGATGAGAAGTATGATATCCATAGTAGGAAACATAAAAACCATAATGCAATGAAACCAAACAGCACCATACCTTCGATGTCCTGGAAGTCTCCTTCATGACACTGCGTAAAGCCGAGAGCAAACAAACCAAGAGAAATGAACAATTCCATCATGAGCAAATCCCTAAGCTTGGGCTACCACAAACTCCAAGGAGCATTAATGGTGCTAGCCTGTTACCCATATCAAACTCCCAAAACCCACATCTCTATAGTTTGTAATTGATTCAATATCGATTGTCTCCTTTCCATGCAAAGTCTTAAACCCCAATGTGTAACGTTTAAACCTTGTTATAATTTTGCCGCCCTAAGGTAAATCCAAGGCATAAGTATTATGTATCGCTTAAACATAGGCTCTAAGCCTTAGAACCTTTTCCCATCGATTTACTTAGGAATTAATCTTAGGACCATGGCATATGAAATATGCCATGGAAAACTTGTTATTCCTAAATTCAAGAATTGGCCTTTTAGCCAAAGTTATAAACATGTCAAGAACAATAAAAAGATATGTTAATACTTTTAATAAAATAAATATGTATAACAATTATGCTAGGTTATGAACAGTTGCTAATAATCACAACAGGAAAAATAAGTGTCACTTAGATAATCAATCTAGGTCATATAAATAATAAACATGGTAAATACCTTACCACTAGACTGAGTCTGTAAAACTCAATATCGTGACAAGTTTATCATCGTTAAGTACACCTACATGTAAACAAGTAAATATGTTTTTAGTTCAATAGAACTAAGTAAGCCTTCTAGACAAGTAGAGACTTATACCTCTCAGGTAGTCACATGGGAGAACTACTCCCGCCACTCCACCCACTTTAGTTCCAAAAACAAAGTTAAGTTAGAACCATGTAAATAACAAGTAAACATATGTAGAAATGAATGAAGTATATAATCAAGTAACTACACAAACACAACAATGTATAAACATATGAATAGCTTAGTAATGAGCATTACGAAATCATAATGTAAAACACAACAATAATCATAACGGAAAGTAAGAAGGTAGAGTGTGAGAACAGCCTATGATGAAACAGTGGTATAATTAGTGTACATTATATTCTACAAGTTCTATAATATCCAGCATAGATAGTTTTTACTAGCCTAATAAAATAAAAAAATTCAAACTTTGGGTACATTGCATTGAGAGCACCATGTTGACCATCTGAGAGCCATTTTTCTAGGTGTCTCCATAACAACATTCGGTTGAATCCACAATTTTTGTTTTTGTGTGTTGAAACTGGATAACTGCTTGGCTTCATCATTTCCAAGGATGGAATACGTATAGAACCAGTCAAGTTTGAAGCCATATTGGCCCTACCCCCTCATACAAATGTTACTAAACTTCAAAGTTTGAAAGCAAAGACAAAATTTCTGCAGTGTTTCATCGATAACTATGCCGAGAAGACTCACAGTTTCATGCGTATGTTAAAAAAGGACACACCCTTTGTTTGGGATGACTTTGCACTATGTGCATTCGACACTCTCAAACACACAATTATGCACACACCTATCTTGCTTCCACCCAATTATACCAGGGATTACTCGATGTATGTGGTTTCGTCATTAACAACCATTGGCATGGTACTAGTTCAATCAAATGCACATGACCAAGAACATGTGATTTATCACTTGAGTATGAGTCTTCCTCAAACTAAAGCCCATTATTCGAATGTTTAGAAGTTGGATCTAGCCACGGTCATCGTGGTCCATAAATTTCGTCACTACATCTTGGTCTACACAACTACTGTGTATGTGGACTCTAACCCCATGTATTAAATCTTTACTTTCCAAATGATTGGGGGAAAATACTCTCGTTGGATTGTTATTATCTAGAAATTCGAGTTAGATTTTGTAAAATCTAGTTCAAAGAAGTCCCTTTTCTTCGTAGAGCTTATGTGTGATATTCCTCGTATTATTGAGGATATGTAGCCCTTGGATTTGTTTCCTGAAGAATCCATGTTCTTTATTAGTACACCTGACCCATGGTATGCATATTTGATTTTATATCTCAAGACTCAACATTTTCATCCTAATGCAACCCGTGAGAACAATCATTGTATCCATCATCATGCCAAGTACTACCTTATCGTCAATGATACATTGTACTTTCATGGCATTGATGCACTTTTGCGATGTTGCTTAACTCATGAAGATGCTGGAATAGTATTGAATGACTGCCACTATGGAGCATGTGGCGGTCATATTTCTGGGATGGATACTACTTAGAAACTTTTATGCACTAGATGCTTTTGGCCCTCAATCTTCAAAGATTGTATGGAGGTCGTAAAAAAATTGCCACCCTTCCAGTTTTTCCAATCCAAAAAGCACACCCACCCCGCTCCTTTACATCCTATCATAACTGTCAGCCCTTTTCCGAAATGGGGCATTAATTTTATGCACTATAATCCTTCCTTTGTCGGGGGGCATGGTTACATCATTTTAGCCATGGACTACTTTACTAATTGGGATGAGACAATGCGTACATACGCCAAATAAGGAAAAAGCATTTCCCTATTTTTATTCAATTACATAATTTCTAGGTTCGAAGTCCCTCAATCAATTGTGACCGATCATGGCTCACATTTTCAAAACTAGATGATGTCGGAACTAAGTGTCAAACTAGTTTTTCATCATGATAACTCTACACCCTATTACCCGCAGGCCAATGGCTAGCTTGAATCTATCAACAAGGTATTGAAAACTATGCTTCAACGGATGGTAGGACGAGCTAAGTCTAGTTGGATGTTGCAATTATTTTCTGCATTATGTGCTTATAGGACTACCGTTAAGACATCTACTGGATTCACCCTATTCCAATTGGTGTATGGTATAGAAGCTACTCTCAAAATTGAATGTGAAATTCCTTCTTTGAAACTCGATGCATAATTCTTACCCAATATCACTTTAGAGGAATAACGATTCTTGTTCTTGAATAAGATTGATGAGACTCATCGCGATTCTACATTATCTAATGAGGTACATAAACAAGGAATTAATTCTCAGTACGATCTATCCATTCAACCTCGCCTTTTCAATGAAGGTGACCTGGTCCAGACATATTACCAGAAACATGATAAATTGGGAGGTGGTCAGCTTGAATCCATGTAGCATGGGACTCATGTCATTATCCGCGTTTTATAAAAGGAGCTTAGAAGTTGATAGACTATGATGGGATATCACTAGGTGAGTCTCGAAATGGGATTTACCTCAAGAAATACTATTCCTAGGTCATCTAACATAGGTACTTTATACATATTGTTTATAGAGTGTTGTGTGTAGTTTGGATTGTGGATTTGTTGTGAATGTAATATGTGTCTTAGGTAATACTTCTTATATACTGTTGTGTTTAAATGGACAAATGACCACTTACTATGATTTTTCGGATGGTGCTAGCCAGCTGCTTGGGTACTGTATTCCCCTACCAATGATTTGGTAAGCTCAAACAGAACTTGTTTGGGTTCTGCTATGAACAATCTTGCAGAATATCATGCAATGAATTGGTTTGTTCACTGAAACTTTAACTAGTAATGTGAGTCTGTTGACGGGCATATCTGACTATGCACGTAACAGGGAAGACAACCCAGACCGGGATCCTTACAGCAGGTTCCAAGCTGTTTGGGATGGTTGTTTCCGACGGGTTTAAAGGCTCTGTTAGCCTGGAAATCTAACTAAACTAAGTCTAAAAGGAAAAACTAGAAACTACTGCTTGTTAATTAAATAGATCTATAATATACCTATAAATATACACAACAAACTATTAAAGGTAATTACTGAATTAGTTTGATATATTTACACAACCAACTACTGTAATCAACCTAAGAGAACAATTAATCTATGAATGCAATAACAAATAATTAATGAAATATTAACAATTTCAATCAATTTACATAAATTACACTATTAACAGATGTATAATAATAACAGGATTGAAATGATGACATATCAAAACATAAATGTGATGATGTGATCTAATAGGTTTCCTGTAAAGTTGTATAAATAAAACTACCATTAACCTGGAATCAAAATTGCTAAAAACATTTACTGTGTTAAATTCTTGAACATATTCAAAAGAAATTTAAAACATGAACAAGATCACACAATAAACATGTATACCACATCTATTTATCGATAACAACCCCAAATTAACAACGTGGCATAATAGCAAATCAAAACCAGCATAAGACGATAGATTATAGATGATATATTTGCATAGTTCATTAAAAGAATCACGACAAACATAAATATTGCAGAAAAGAAATGATAAGATCAATAGATATTATAAATACATTCACGTAGTAGAAATACTGTAAATGTATATGCATATATCACCAGTAAAAGAGTACTGTAGCAACTGACAGGCAACTGTCTGAAGTCACAATAAAAATAGCGGTGATCTTATCTCCTTCTTTCCCAAAACTATCGACTCCCACTGGCAGCGTCTCATCAGATCTGGAAGATAAATCTCTCCTGGCACTGTTGAGCACTCCCAACTCTTTCAGCAATCAGGCATTGAGATCTTCTTGAAAAAAATAATTCTTCAAACAAAGCTCCTCCCTGGCAGCCGTGTTTCTAGAGCTTTCAAAAGAGAAATATTTTAAGCTGTAGCAGCCCCCACTCTACCATCAAATCCCAGTCTGTTTAATAAACAAAAATGGAATCCAAATTGAGTTTTACACAGGTGAATTTTTGCCGAACGCAACTGCCAAAATCGCATTTAGAGGATCCTGAAAATATCCTAGAATCCATCACTTTCTGGAGAAATATTCCTGAGTAAAACTAAATGGGTCCGTTCTGAAGAAAACCCATGTGCCGAATTTTTTAGATCTGTCTCCATTTGCTCACAATATGGCCCGGAAAAATTCCTGTCATTTGAAAACACGTTTTTAATAACTGGCAGAAAATGAAATTCGTCTCTCGGCAGTTTCGTTCATTTTCTCTCTTAGCCCTAGCAATTTCTCTGGAAACTGAACTGCTGCTCCTTATTTTATGAACCATTCTTTTTAGTCGATTTGCATATGAGCAACTTGCTGGAGATCATCTCTGAGTTTAATGATCTTAGCACGATTTTATTCGCCTTCGAGTTGCATTCATTTTGGAAATTTCATGAACCGTTTCCCATCTTATTTTATTTTGAGCTTGAGCAATTGAAACTTAGTTGAGATCTGTAGTTCCCAAATCTCTGCATCCAAACTTATCATCAAAACCAACAAATTAATACATAAATAGCATCTAAAACTAAACTTAAAATCATAAACAAAATGAAAAAACAGGAATGAAATAAAACTTAAAATTATGCGATCGATCATAAAAGTCGGCCACATTTATTTATTTTTCAAACTCAATCTTTAAGCTCTTGCTGCCACTTCACAGATTTGCTAGTTTCTTTGATAGCCAAATTCTCCACAGTATCTTTTTTGAGAGATATTATGTGACAAGTATCCATGTTAAACCACAACGTTCTTATCCTTCACAATTTCTCGAATGAAGATAGCTAACGCGTGAGACCCTCACATCTCTACTATCTGGTAGAAACAAGATGACTAATTCAATAAGTGTTATTACTAGCTGTTTACGCATTAACTACTGGCAGAGAAACACGGTGTTTGCAAGCATTCCTTTGATGTCATTTATGATATGTAACCCACGAAATAATCTCGTTGAACCCTCACAGTTTAGCACCCTCTAATTCATGTAATGGAAGTCTCTTTTATTTGCAAAAATTCAGAATTGATCTGGCCACACGTCTTCGGAATCAATTCAGATATGGTGATGTGGTAAATTGTGTATTTAAATAAATTATAAAACCTCCAATGCTCTAAAACCTGCCATAACTTACATTGACCCGACCATGCATACCCCATTGATTAACGTCCGAGTCAACCCACATTATGATCAATCACCCAATTTCGCAACCTTATCAACATCCATAGTAATAAAATTAAATGGCAAAATCAAGAGATTACTATTTAGACAAGATTTCAAGGTTTGGTTATGAAGAAAAGATATATAAAAAAGAAAATATTAATGCTCATCTCTTAACTGTAAAACCATCCAAAGTAATAACTTGAAAATTGTGATTTTCTCAAATAATGCTTTTAAAAACATAAAATTCCACTGATTTAGTAGCTCACAGAAAATGATTATTTCAGTAGCTGGTAATTCATTAGATTGATCCTTTTAAAATTTCAACATTTCATCAAAACAAAATACAATTTTTTTTGATGAAATAATGTTTTTTAAAGGCTGTTGGGTAGGGGCACAACAGAGTCATATTAGGGTTTATCTAGATTCAGAGTTAGTTGTGCATCAGCTGAACCAGGTTTACACCATCTGAAACCTCGTACTACTTCATATGCTCCAAAGAGTTCATATTTTAAAAAGTTTTTGTGAGTATGTATCATACCATCACATTCGAAGACATTTAAACGCAATGGTCGATTCATTAGCGAACTATGTTTTGGATTGGTACTTAGCTCATGTCTAAATGTTCATTTTTAGTTTTTGATTACATATAAAAGATATTAAAAGCCAACACATATATGTATCCATTCATGCACATAAAACATCACATACACACATGTGTCTGTTTAAATAGACTATTTTATACATATAAGAGATAATGAGACACAAATTGGAGTCATAAACTTCTGGTAGACCCAAAACCTAAAACCATCACGTTTCTAGTACATCGAAAGGTCAAAATATGAAGATTCAAATATTTCAGTATCTATAGAATAAAAAAATAGGAGTCACTTTGTACTAATCCTTGTGCTCATGATAATACATAACAACACAATCCAATCGACGGAGTAGCCTCCCAAAACGTCTTGACACTTTTACAGTATGGCATTGATAATGCCTAGGAAGGTCGTCAATGGAAATATCAGGAACCCTCACGGTCAATCGTTGGAGGTTGTATTCAATTTCTTGAAGCTCCTCCTCTACTTCCACATTCCTAATAGCTATGTATCTTACCACTCCTCGCCTCTTGATAGGAATATCCCCTGCAGGCTTCGATGGACCTATGTCTGTAAAATTGTAAGATATGTCTTAGTATCAACAAAAATACAAAAAAAAAAAATTAAGTATGGTATTAAACAAAAACACAATGTGGTAGTATATTTATCACCTCATTCGTCCCACTTCTAACCTTAGGGAAATGGGAGATTAGGGTCACCCCTGAAGTTAGTCCTAGCATAGGCATAGTCCTCGACCATCAATAGTTGGCCCTATAGGAAACAACAAAGTTAGATCCATAGGTCACAGTGAGTCCTACACCACCTCTATGACGAGCCATAGCCTCGACCCATTGCAACATCCATGGATCCTCCAACTCCAATATGTTGAGAGGAACTTGTGGACAAAACAAAGGAACCCTATCTATGAAAAATGATATCACCACTTCCTCATAACCAAATTTCTTCAACTCACCCTGTCGGCACTTTATGAGCTAATATTTGAGGCTTACCAACAGCCCCTCACTCTAGTTGAATATGGTTGGATCCATTCATTCCATTGCATATAGAATATTCTCTCGAGTAGTCTAGTGAGCATATCAACTACCTTCTACCTTCTCTAAAGTAAAGGCTATGGTCTTCAATGGTCAGTCCACAATATGTTTAATCAGTATCTTTCCCCCTTGGTATCTTCTCTTGACTACATAGTACTCGTCTATTAGGTGATCAACATAACTGTCTCTTACCTTGGGGCCTATGAGTGATATCGGGATACCTCTCTAAGAAATTTGAGTCAAGAAGTATACGTCCTTGACATAGATCGTCAGAACATGGGTTCCAACCTGGAAATGTTTCCTATCTAGATCCCACATCTATGTCAGATGATTCTACAAAGGAACAATATGGGCTCTCATGCCAAACACCATGAATTATTTTAGGATCCCACACTCCCTTAGGTCCCTTACGATATTAGGATCATTGGACACCTAGGAATCATCTATTTCACGCTCATGTCCCTTCCAAATCACAATCTTTGGGTCCAAAACCCGTGGGACATCCATAAGGTAACCATTACACCATATGCATTGAAAAAATACTTGAAACTTTATGCTTGAAATTGGTTTTTGGGAGGGATATGGCCACTAACATTCTGTCCCTTAGGGATAAGAGTGACGACACTGTCTCTCCTAGAAGACAAAGTGCCAATGCCCTTGACTCTATTTCCCCTATCTAGGAATGCACCAATGCACCTTCCGAAAAGGAAAAGAGCATCGTTTAGGGTGCATATTTCCCTTTCAAAAATCCTCCTAAAAGTCTATAGAAAGCATGATAAAAATTAAATTTCCAACCATGAAAAGGAAGGGCAAGGGGTTAGCTTTTACCTTCTTCTGAAAAATTGATGGTCGGTTTCCTATATCCCTCGGAATCTCCATCACAAACTCCTCTCTTAAACACAATTTTCACTCTAACGATATGCTAAAAAAATAGAATGGTTAAATTCTTTCACTATTTCACTATTTCTATGTTGTTTTTTATTTTGAATTAAAAATAATTAGTGTAATATTTAAATGTTTTGGGTTTTCATTATGTTTTTCCTACAGTATTCATGGTGAAAGTGTTATAACATTGTTTTTGAGGATTTCAGGGCATTATTGAGAATTTTTTGTTGTAATTGAGTTTATTTTTGTCCTTTTCACACTCTAGATTAAGTTGAAAAAGTATTGAGCGCCTTTTATACCCTCACCATGCTCGTTAAAAACCGAGTGAAAACGTATCAAGTCTTCTTTTACTTCTTTTTTGAACTCATTAAAATGGATTATGAAAAAGGGAAAATCCATGGAGTCATCTTTGATCTCTTTTCAAACTCCCTAAATATGAAAATATTGTCAAGTGAACTTGATTCTTTCACACTTGTAAAAATAATTGAAAGGTCGTCTATTCGGTGATCTTTTACCCATGTTTTCAACTGATTAGAATCATTTACAAAAAAGGTATACTCTAGTTCTTCATGACTATAAGAGTTCTCCCACGTATCAGTTTATACTTTTTGATACCTTGGGTACTAGATCTATGTAAAAGTCCATTCTGGAGTCTCCTTAGTCATTTGAGACTCTCTAAATATGAAATGATGAGCGAGTTTACCTTATTCATACTCATAAAATTAATTGTTGAAGGACCCTTTTTGGGAATGAACCCCTATTTTATGAGGTTCATAAAACATATGAGAATGGAATCATCCTCCAATGAGCTATACCTAGCATTTGTTACCCTTTCCAAGTTCGTTAAAAACCAAAGAGGTACTCATCCATCATGATGGGGAAATTAAGAGAATGGGGAAGATATTTCATTTGTGTTGATGGCATATTTTCGTCCACGTTTGAACATGGCACATGTTTTCATTTTCATCTTAACAGTTGGGTATTCATCTTATCATCAAATCGATCAACTTTCATAGGTCATTTAACTCCTTTGAGTCAATTCAAAGAATGCAACGTATTTCCTTTGCATTATGTCTGCTTTCTACCTCAATTGGTTCAATGCTTCCAAGTCACTTGTCATGCCATTCAAATGTTCAAAGGGACTCTTTACTACAGTCTACCTCTGCAATTATCTTACCTTCCTTTGATTCGGTCTTGTCTGAGTCAATCCTATGGTTGTTCCTATATCATGATCACTTCAAAAGCACATTTGTTTCAAATTTCTTGTTGATGATGGGGGGGGGGGGGGGGGGGGGGGGGGATTATGGCCCTCCTTTAATGAATCTATTCCCATCAACATCAGCTCATCATCTGGGAATTAGTCTTAGAAACCAGTCAAGTACCTTAAAGCATACATTCCTCAATGACAAGTTTCCTTGCTTTTGATAGTGGGATTTCTTCATTGGACTCTAATTGGGATATTCTGCTGATTGTTTAATTTCATCATGTCTATTAACATGCGGAGGAATGCACTAGGGTACCTTGGGAATCATTGGCATTAATAGTGATTTATCTAGCACTTATTAACAGTATACATTAACGACCACTAATAAAATGGTTTATGCCATATTCAACATCAGGACATCTATTGACGTGGATAGAATAATACTATATATTTGGGATTGGAATGAAGACCCTGAATGGTTAGGTATTTTCTTGAATATGTTCTTATATTTGGGTTACAATGGATTAGTTTTTGAGTCATTGCATTGATCCACATTGTATGTTTGGTGGATATGCTCGAGTTTGGGTTAAGATGATATAGATCTACAGTGTATATTTCATAGCTATGTACCGATTTGATTATGGTCTATCATGGATCTAAAGTGTATTATTTGTAGCCATGACATGGTCATTATACATGGATCTACAGTTTATTGGTCAACATCCATGATTTGAGTTAGATGTTTTGTAGCTGGCCTTATGTCAAGTCTTCACTCACCACTCTTTTACCTTTGATTCTATATTACATCTAGCAAATCATTTTACCAATCATCCCATTCTAGATTCATACTTTGGCGGGAATTATTTTACACCTGAAATTGGTTTCTATGCTTAATCCCCTAAAGTGACATGGCCAAGACATCCTTTTGAGATATTTTTTGCTAGTTCTAGGATGTCTAACACACCTTGTCTCAGGACATAGGGTGTCAAACCTTCCTAAATCCTCTTTCCCACTGACATAGCACACCAATGAGACTTCTGGACTCGAGAAAAAAGGCACCGACACAACTTTCCCATATGCATAAAAGGAAAAAAAGAAGATTTCGAGAACCTTCTAGACAAAATTCCTCGTTGAGGCTTATCCCAGCTGCTTGAAATAGGTGGCATTCGTACCCCTAGGCTCTAGGGATAATTCCCTACCTTCCTCCCAAAATATCGCAACCCCTTTGGGATAACTTTGGTCTATTTATACAATCTTTCCCTCATGGGTAAATGGAGGGAAGATAACTAAGAGAGCGCCTTTATGCTAATGGAATAATTGTTGGTATAGGAGGAAAAAGAGTGTGGTTGTGAGTGAGGCTTGTAAATTTTGTAGTGTGTATATGGGAGTGATGTCAAAGGCATTGTGAGGATGAGGATTCAACATCAAGGATTTAGTTGTAGCTTCCTATTCTTATGTTATTAATACAAACATGTTCTCCTTTTCCATGAACAATTTGTGTCAATATCAATTGTTCATTACTTTTATCCTTAACTATTAGTATAGATATTTGGATTGTTTTGATTCTTTCACAATCTTGTCTTGTTATTCATGTTCTTTGAAGGTACATATGACTGCGGAAGGATATGTAAGGAAAGGATAACCTTCAACACCGAGGTAAGGAAATATTGGCACTAAAGTAGTTCAATGATCTAGGAAAAGGATGCAACGATGTGGATTTGTTTTCTAGATCTACCCCATGTATACTAGGGAAACAATATTTGTCTTCACTGATTGAAATATTTTGGTAAGAAATGAAAAAGAGTGCAGATGTTGAATCATTTGTAGAGAACATGAAGGACAGGCACCAATGGGTGAGGAGACAACTAGAAAAGAGGAATGTAGTGTATAAGTTGAGAGCAAATTGATAGAGACAACTGCATTCATTTACAGAGGGTGATTTACTTTATGCACACCTCAGGAAGGAAATGTTCTCCATATGAACGTATAATAAGTTGAAATTAAAGAAAATTGGTTTATGAAAGATTCTTAAGAAAATATATGATAATACTTATGTGTTGGAGCTATCGAAGGTGTTGAATATTTTTTCAACATTCAATATTTCCAATTCATACAAGTATGAGGAATGGTCAACTAGTAGAGAGGAACCAACTATCGACTGGTAGGGGTCGATGTCAAGTCAACAAGAGGAACAAATTGTAAAAGTTGTGGAGGAATGTGTTTGTGGTTAGAAACAAAGCACTAAGAGGAAATAATATCTAGTTCGATGGGAAGGAAAAGGAATTGAGGAAGTGATTTGGATTTCATAAGAGGATTTCAATCGACTAATAAAGAATTCATGTTTATTTAAACTTGGAGAGGATGATGTAGAGGCATCTCAACCACTGAAAAGTATAGTCGAAGACGAGTAATTCAAATGGAATATTGAAAGAGGGATTAGTTGAGGTAAAGGTAAGTTGAAAAGGGTAAACCAACAAGTAAGTGTTGAAGAAAAAAAATCAGATTCGACAAGGTAGTCTATCAATGACCAATAAATCCTACGATCGATGAGTTTAACAGTATCAATGTTGTAGCAGTGGTAGTTGCAGAATTAATGAGAAGCTATGGTGGTAGCTGAAGTAGGACAAGTGGTATGAGGAGATGAAGGAGTTGCATGTAATACCCGAGGAAGATGCGAACAACCTGGAACTTTCGAGGGACTTTTTGAAGAATAGTTGATCGAACCAGGGAGGGTATAAATAAGAGATTTATAGATAGAGAAGAGTGGTTATTTTTGTTATTTTTTTATTGTTATTGCTCCTGAGTCTTGTATATTAAATATGAATATTGTATGTAATGTTAAATGTACAACATCATGATTCATTCTCCAAGAGACTTGTGTGGTATCAAGTCAGGAACTTGTGTTGTATCAAGTTCATAAAATTGTGATGTACATCAAAGTAAGGGACTCGTGTTGTATCAAGTTAGGAAATTATGTTTTATTAAGGTAAGGAAACTTGTGTTGTATAAAGTTAGGACATTGTGTTGTATCAATTCCTATTCATGAAATATGCTTGTCCATTGATCTTGTGTTGTATCAAGATCAGAATCTTGTGTTGTATCAATATTGGAGTCTTGTGTTGTATCAAGACTAGTCTTGTGTCTTATCAAGACTATAGACTTGTGTTGTATCAAAGTATAGACTTTTGTTGTATCAAAGTCTTTACTTGTGTTGTATCAAGTCATGTGGATATGCTATGTGATGTGTTTCTATTCATGCTCAGTAGGTTCTATAAGTTTCCTATAGGGCTTACTTACCCCTAGAGTCAATTACTTTAGAATATGGATATATGACCCAGGGTAATACATATGATAATTGGTACGGGACAATTCTTCTGAGTATGATATGAAAAGTTGATTAATTAATTAATACACATATGGACCAAGTAGTATTTAATTAATAATAAATGAGATAACACATAGAGAAAGAGTAAGGATTCTAATTTCCCATGTGAGACCTTCAGTGAACTCTAATTGCAAAGACATCAGTTAAGTATCAATTGTGGAAAAACAAGTTTCAATTAATTAAGGAATCTACTCCTTGATTTATGCAAAGTGTTTGTTCGTGGATGGAACTGATTATGAAGAACTAAAGACATTCTTTTAAAATCCCAACTAATGGTCAAGAAATCAGTTAATCAATTCACATTTAGTGCAGTCATTTTACATTCAGTTAAAGACAATTAACACTCAGTGAATGAAGGAAGGTGCATGTCTTTTGTATTGAACAGAATACGAGGTGACAATTTGGCACCAAGTCAATAAATGCGCTAATGTTTGATTTGTAAAAGTAATTTTGGTGCACACAATGTTCAGAGTACACCAAAAGCATGCAACCATTCACTACCTTCTCATTTGTATGATTGTAAGTTTGTTATTAAACTGCTATGCACTTGGCAAGGTTGTTATAGTGTTCCTAGTGATCTCTATTATATATTGCTGCATTGATATCTCCTATCGGAAAATTTTCTCATGTGTTGTAAATCATTCACTGCAATTACCTATCATACTCAAAGCATTGCTAGATTTTTCATCCTTCGTGTTTGGAGGGTTTTTCTAGGGTACATCTTGTGTCTTATAGATTGAATGAATTATGTGATTGAATTATTTATGATATTAACATATGTTGTAATCTATTATCAAAATTTTTTAAAGTTCAAGAATATTTTTTTTTTTCTCAAACTTTGTCATGTAACAATCGCTTCGAATTAGTGGCAAAGCATCAAACCTAAGTATATTTTTCTTTGTAAACTTCATTTCTAGTGTTAATAGAAGCCATAATCCTTGGCATTTCTATGTATTGTTCCTAATTGGGTGTTCACTTTTTTTTCTATTGTGCGTGAACTGCAAAATGGTCGACCACCTAGGTAGAGAACACCAATTGCATCAGTTTGTATCAGATATGCGTGAATATTAAACGAGAGTGGTCGAGGTCGCTTGCATCAATAATCATAAACATCAATTTGTCCTTCACTAAATCATAGATGATATGCTTGGATTTAGCTTGGTTGTTCTTGAAGTTGATGTAGATTGCATTACATGTAGGCTCCTGCACCATAGTGGATACATAGCTATCTAATTCATGCTCCTCCAGGATGTTAAGAACCATGGAATTCCAAGTTTCTACATTTGAAGTGGCCTCAAGACAAAATTCTATTCATACTAAGATCGATGCCATCGTCTTAAAGTTTTGTGCTTAACTCCTCAGGATCTATCTAGGATTAAGTTTTCTTGTCAAATCTTAGCTACTTCATGCCTTGATATCTGATACCATGTTGAATTTTGTGTAAATTTATTGAGCTTTGAGCTTTAAAACTTTAAGTGCGGAGATACTAAATACTTGAATGAATAGAACATTCAATCACATAAAAAATTCAACCATAACACAAGATATACCCTAGGGAAAACCATCAAAACAATGAGGATGAAAGTCCCTAACAAATCTTCAGAGTATAATTATGATAGATAGTAGAGATTGTCTTTTACAGTAACAAATTGCTTTCAACAACCCATGTGCAAGATAAAAGAATAGTGAGAAATAGAGGATAGAGATCAATTGGATGAAATTTCCAATAAGTTCAATACAATAAATAACTTGTTAAACTAGTTCCATGTAAGGAATATTGAAGCACTTCATGAGGAATTTTCCTCCCTTGGAAACCATAGTGAATTTCCTTCTTGGACAATTTATGTGCACCTCGATTTCTTCAATCTTGCATAATCAATGTCCAATTCATTTCTTCTTTGACATTAAATCATCATCAATTTTCCTCAAAGTGAACTTGCCTCTTAACTAGATGTATGATCAATTAGTTAACATGTTAACTTAAGTGTCATCATGCAATAGGTGTAAATCAAGTCTCATGAATTAAGTTTTTTCTTTTAACTAAAGTGTCACCATGAAAAACACTTTAGTTAGCTAATTCCTTTTGATTAACAGTTTAGTTTACCATTCTTAACTGAAATCATGCTACTTGATTTTACTGAAGTAAACACTAAGTTATGCTTTAATTAACTGACACATACATTGCTAGCTTAACTGAAGCTTTAACTAAGACATACATTATTATTTAACTTAAGCTTTAACCATTCAAGTTTCACTTTAATCAACTTAAATTATCTCATGATAAATTTGAATTCTCTTGTTTTCTATGTATTATCTCTTATCTTTATTGCATGGTCAATATGTTCTAACTTTAATTATCTATGGTATCAGATTATATGAAGAATGTTTGCTGGATGATGTGATCATATTATATTACCCTGAGACCAAATTATCATATGCTAAAGTAATTCACTTTAGAGGTGGCCAGTTTGTAAGGGAGACTTAATATTAATTGTTGACCATTGTTAGTAATACATCACACAACAATAATGCTTCAACATGCAAATCATTTACCTCTATAACTAGAGGTCCACCCCATGGGTACGTACTATAACTGAAGGACCACATGAGAATATGACTTGACATAGTCGTAATCCTTGTACAATAAGACTTTACAACATCATCACTTTGATATATGAAAGTTTCACCTCAATACAGAAGGAATAACCTTTTACAATTGATGGTCTTTGCACTAGAATTTGATCAAGGACTTGTACAAGAGCATGACCAAGACATATTAAGCTCAAAGGTAAAATTTTAATGATTATTTATGTAATTGTTGTAAAGGGATCAAGAGTTTAATGCACATGGAGAAATCAAAAGATAACTAAAAATATCATATGTTGTAAATAACATTGGATAACTGGACTAAAACAAGGATGATGTCAAAGATGCCTCAGGTTCAAGGCTACTAATAACATATTGAACAGGTTGTTCATTCACACATTAACATCAAAGACTATGTTTAGAAAAACCGTTCTAATAATGGAATCTAACATGCTAAATATGAGCAGGGGAAATCAAAACAAAAACATTGTTTCTCAAGAATCCATAAATAAGAACATTTTAAACATAATTGTGCAGTATTTAGATCTAAAAGGAAAGCTAGAACCTAAATCATAGAAGCTGAATTCTCATATTCAAATTGTAAATCTCCAAAATAAATTATAGAGTATATGTCTTCATGCTTTGAGAATAATCACTCTAAACACTTTACAATCTCACAACCTCTCAGGTGGAACCCCCTTTACATTATGAAACTCTCAATAAATAGATACATAATGATAATATTAGATCGAAAAGAAAATGATCAAGAATCACATAGGATCGATATTTATATTACAATAAATAAGGATTGTGATAACAATGAAATTGGATTCTAGATCCTATTTATTTGGTTAAGCCTTGACCAAACTATACTTAGTCATTCTCAAAGCAAAGTGAAATGAAAGGAACTATCCTAATGCTCAAAGTTCTCCAAGAGCTATATCATGAAAACAAATCTTAAAAGCTTGATCTCAATCTGAAAAGATGCTAATGAGACTGATATTTATTCATTGCTTTCAAGTATGCAATAAGTTATGAAATTTAGAATATTGAAAATCCTCTATCACTTATGATTTCATTGCCTAGAAATGTTCATTGATCTCCCTAAAGAGTAAGCAATTGACATGTGTGAGATATGAAATATCTGGAGTCATAACAAAAATGTGTTGGATGTTAAAGGTATTCTAAATTGAATCATTATTCATATGCTTGTAATTTCACATACACATTCTGTTTTATCAATTCCAATTTTGATGGAGTATTGGTTTAAGTAAATACACTAATTGCATCTCGTGAATCCCTGAAAAATAGGGTCCAAACATATTTTTTATCTTCAAAACCATGATACCCCTGAGAAATATTAGAGGCATTTTTGTAAATGGGTTTGTGCTTGACAAAAACCTCTCATGGTTTCCAAAAATACTTTCCATCTTGTCTAAAACCGCACCCAAATTTATTGACCAAAATAGGAAAGCTTTTGCTGTTTAAATATGGAAAACTGAGCTATAAATATTCATTTGAATATTTGAAACCATGACACCTTTTGGAAAAATGAGGGAGGGTTTTTTTTAGTTCAGTGACTGACAAAATCCTCATCCAGTTTTTAGACATCCATCTCCATATTCTCGCAAATGGTGTTTGAAATAATTTACTAAAACATAGTGCCAGATAACATTGGAATCATACGTTTAATAAGATCGATATTTAGAATGATTCAGTGCCTCTCTGTCCAATATATTCTCTAAATGAACAAAGTAAACCTTAAATCAGGCTACCCTTCAATAAATCGAATCTATAGTTGAATATTTGGTTTAGTTGGCATCTTCTAAGTGCTTTGGACACACACCTGAATTATCACACATATGTCTTTGGATATATTTTTAGTACACTTTCAATATCCACCTAGTGTACACACACACCACATTCCATAAAATTTTTTAACACCCGTGAACCTTCTTTCAACCTTCACGACATTTGTATAAGGCTTGAATGTTTTCAATCCTTTCTTAGCTTCTTTGATACTGACTTCAACTAAGCCTAGCCATGATATTGGCATCCTTGGCTTTGGCACTAGGCTAGATTTTGATGTTCAAACCTTGAGCACAATCTTGGACTCTTAATTTTCTAAATGTACAAAACTTAAAACAAATAATCCAAGTTTTAAAACCAATGTGATGTTACGTGGAGTTTGGAATAAGACAAAACCCTTGAAAAAACATAACCGAACCATGAAAAAAAAAATATAGAATATTATTTTAAAACGATAAAATAATTTTAAAATAATATATTTTTATATTATTTTGATAGTTATTTATTTTTTAAAGTGTTTGGTTTTATTGTGAAACTTTGTTAATATGAGACTTAAAAATCATGAGATATTTTGTCTTGGTATCAAATTTAAATGAAATTGATGGTGAGACTCATGATATGATAGGTTAATGAATACTTTAGCAAATCTTGACAATGGCTTGAGGAAAGAACTTGTAGGCTTTGGGAAAAATTCTAGTGAACATTTCAACAGTGAAAATAAGGGTCCCTATTTTCATGCACGCCACTTGAATCTAAAATTTTTGATGGGGTAGATTTTGGTACCAATAGAAGGCTTAGTCATTATTGAGCCCAACCCAAGAATTCAACTCCAAGTTCTTGGGTCCAACTCACGCTCTCTAGCTTAACAGATGAGGCCCAATCTTGGTTGCACAAGATTGATTGGGGAGAATGAATCATGATAATATACAATTAACATGAGGATCATGATATTTCTCTATTTGAGGAAGAATCATCTATGGATGATGTGCCTAAATTCATTCTACTAGGATCTAGAACCAGTAGAGAAATCTATCCATCCATGGATTAGTGAATAGTTTCACCATAGAGTTAAAGACACTGGGATGTAAAACTTCTTTTTGTGGAATTATTGATTTATCTAACATTGTCCTATTTTGCAAGAAATAACATAGAAATATGTTTCTGCAATTTGATGCCATCCACCATCATATGGATTGGGTGGAAGACTTCATGGAAAATATGGAGTTTCCTTGCCATAAGAGTTCTGCTCCTATTAGGTGGAATGCATTTGTGCAAGAAAGCTTCCAAGATATATTGTTGGGAAATTTGTTTTCTACTGTCATATTTTCTCGTAGGGAAAAATTCACATTTTTGGATGAGGCACACCAATAGATTCATGTTGCACCATCCAAAAAAGGATACCATGCATCTACTGTTTTAGTGGATGAATTTTATAGAGAGCTATAGTTGGACTAATTTACTTCACTCTTAGCGTCTAAGGATGTTAAAGGAAACATTGATTTCATCGAGGGACCATTTCTATTGAAGATTCATGTGAATCAAGGGACACATGTGTCTACTTCACTAGTTGATTTTGATCAATTGGACACACCCTTTTTCCTCCTTCAGTATGGTGAGAACCAATGGAATCTACTTGCACCACTTGATACTTGTCTCCTACACAACACTGCAAGTAAGTTCGACTTGAGCACATTGAATGGGACAAGTGATAGTAGTTGGAGCCATGTGATTGGAGTGTTGTTTGAACACGTGGAGTTTAAAATCTTATTGGATAGGTTCACAAGGTTGGTGGTTTGCATTGGGAGTCTAGAAATATTCATTTGGTGGATGAACCATGGCATGCCATGGAGTGATAGATTGTCACAAGTGGCAGTGATGATGGGAGGTATCCAACAAAGGCAATGGGATCCAAGCATTGATGGATTTTTTTGGATGTGTTTGTACTAAATTATGCACTTTGACTGCTAAGAGGGAATGATTATCATATATTAAGTTTAAATAACTTAGTTTTAATGCGGTATATCAACAAAACTGAAAGAGAAAGGAAAGGGCATCAACTGTAAAAGAATCCAATTGGGTATGGATTCATAGCATCCTGACAATTGAAGGAAATCAAGATTCCTACCAAACAAATACTTATGTAATGGTAAGAACAAAGGATATAACAAAAGGAGGAATATCCATAATACAAAAAACCTTTCTGCAAAATAGATTAAAGAGTGCTTGGACAGTAAATAATGATTAACATGAAATAACTGCAAATCCTTTCCAGCGCATGAACCCATTAACCAAAGGCAGTTGCGATCCTCTACCATGTCCCCATATTTTTTATACATAAAAGTGTTGACCATGCACAACACATTGGGGGGTCAAAAATTTATTTATTACCTCACCTAGGGAATTTTATCCAAAAATTATTTATGAGGAATTAATTAATTAGCCTAGGAAAATTTTTGCTAAACTAATAATTATTGAGGAATGTATTTAATTTGTATTCTTCATTATTACTAATTGTGCAAATAAATAAGGTGGAAATAAGCTTTCCATGTCAGGGGGGCACATTGGGAAAGTCAACTTGTGAAGGTAGAAAAAGAGGAAACTCTATGACAAAAGCAGTCGGAGAGGAAAAGGGGAAGTGCCTAAAAGCAACAAAAAAGAAACCAGAGACAAAAGAAGGAAATCTTTTAAAAGGAGGGTAAATTTTACTCTTGGATAAATCAGAAAAGATGTAAGGAAAAAATCACTAAAGTTTGGGAAAGGAGAGCACAATTTCCTTATGGAGACTTCGTATCAAAAACAAGGAAAAGCAGAAAGCTGTCATAAACAAAGGAAACAACTATTTGACTAAGGAGGACGCAGTTACTATATGAAAGGGATGGTTTGTACATGGAAACATTTCCACATGGTCCTACATGCAAAATTTCCCAAAGAGGGCGCCTATGTGGCTAGGGTTAGGGCTTCTAAGTGGTTGAATTGCTCTCACATGTCACCTTTGGCCTCCACTTTATAAACAAGTCACCCAGGATTCTATTAAAGGACAATTCAACCCCATTGAATCAATTTGGTTAATGAATGTATGTTTTTTAATTGATACAATATTAAGGTTCATTTTTGAGTGGTGGGCCTCAGTATCTTGGGTGATGTGCCCCAAGTCCATTGTTCCCCTTCTTCCCTATTCTTCTCACTTCTATTGCAGGTATTACTGAAGCTAAGGAGAAGATTTAATATATTAAAGGAGTTTTTTTGTAGGTTTTTATGTCTCTATCAGTCCATTATCATATCAACTTGGAGAGATTTGAGGCCTCCTATCAGTGACATCCCTTCCTCCTTTCTCCTTCTCTATGTTCTATGATCTTCTAGCAATTTTGGAGTGATGTAATGAATATTTAGACATATATATGTTATGATATGTGTTCTGATATCTAATTTACTATTAAATATCATATTTAGACCACCTTCATGTCATTCCTAAATTTTGTGAGATTTAGAGATCGAATTCCTTGGGTTTCCTAGCTCTGAAGTCATAATTTTGAAGTTGTGCTAAGAGAGGTGACGTCTGTGAATATTTTGAAAATTATTTCAGCCCTGATGGTCCTAATATGTTATTATTCACAATATCTGCAAGTTTCATAAAATTCTGATTTGAAATGGCTGATATTTACTCATTTTAAGTCAACCTAGTCTAGATTTGCATTGGAAAATAACTAGTTTTGTTGTAACTTCCATAATTCGACTTGTATGAATCCAAATAACTCCATTATATTTCAGAATATTCATTAACAGAAATATATAAGTACCCCAATTCCAAAATATAGAATCCTAACCACCCTTACCCTATTTGGAAAGCCCTGAAGATGGAGCTAGTGAGCTTCCCAACAAGCTAGTCTCACCTTTATGACTTGAAGAATATTTTCATTTTCCTCTGATCTATTATTAAACTTCATGAATCTATTATTACTGTATAATAACCTTATAATAGAACCTTATTCAGTTTATACAAGCCTCTGGTTGTGGATATGAGAAAAGTGCTTCCTAGTTTCCGGTTAGGTGACCCACCAGCATGGAAGTAGGTTTCCACGGAGCGGAATCCGAAACCTCAATGGTACTTTATATAAATGCATTCAGGAAGACACTCTATTAGTCTTATTCTATCCTTGATTTATTCCTTCTTCCCTCTTCTCTATGACCAAAATTATCAGTCATTTTACCTTATCTGCTTAGCTTCCAAAATACAACTGGTTGTTTGCGAGTTTTATTTTAAAACATTAACCTAATTTGTAGAAAGTTAATATTCTGATATGAATATTAGAGCAAGGATATTACAGTGGTATCGTAGCACTTTCCTCCACCCCTGTGGAAATCAAGCTCTCAGTGAAGAAAAATTTACTAATCACAAATTCAAGTTGCCACCATGAGGATTGTGCTAGTAGTTAAAGATTATGACTTTGATCAGTTTGTTGAAGAAGAAGAGAAGATATATGTTAATGATGGGTTGAAAATGTCAAGCGACAAGGATGGTTACTTTTATGACCATATGGAGTATGAAGAAAGAAATGCTGAACTACCCATGGCTAATCCTAAGAAGGATTTAGCAAAAATGATAGATGCAACTGAAAAATTGCCCCACCACTATAAAGAGTATCTTGCCTTGGGGGAAGAGATTTGTAAATCCATTCCTTTCAAAGAGTATTTTTACTAGAGATTTGGATTTGAGCCAAAGAGTGTAGATGATTACTCTTTCAAGAGCAACAAATCATGCATAGAGGAACCAAGTTGTTCCAACTATGTGAGTAAGGAAGAAGAAAGAGAATTCAGAAAGGAAGATGTAGCAAAGACATATGTTGGTCCAAGCATTATGAGATTTTTTGGGTGTTCTCCTAGCAGATCTTCCAAAAGTGGTAACATGAGTACTATTCTAGAGATTAAAGTTTCATCAACTTGCTTGGAGAAGAAATATCCACTGACAAACCATCATCCGAATGAGAAGGTCAAGAACCTTACAGAGGAAGAAACATGTAGTGCTTCTAATGGAAGTATTGATGAGGAAAAAGAAGAAGGGCATGTTGGTATAAATCTTATGGATAGGAAAGATGAACAAGAGGATGATGGCCCAAATCCATTCTCAATCATGGAAAAGGGACATGATTCACTTAGTTCTTTAAGTCATCAAGGAAACAAAAAAATCCATGAGGTGAAGTGCAAATCACCATAAGGTGGTTGCCTAAGAGGAGAAGTTGAAGAGGAATGCACTTCAAGCTTCTTGGTGGGTGATATCCAGATCACTGCTCAATATGTGGGATTATATATGGATGAAGATACATCTTTTGGATCATATCCAATATATGATTACAAATCAGAGTTAGATTCACCTCAAGAGCCACATACAGAAGAGGAAATCAAGGCCACACCGCTTGGGTGTGAAGTAGAAATTTTGGTGGAAGAGCATGCCACCATAGTGTCTGTAGAAGAAGAGGATAAGGGAAAGAACATGTATGATGAGTGTTCTGATTTTTGTAGCATCTATTTTCTCCTACAACCATCTGATCCTTGGGAGGATAAAACATATCCACTTTCATCTGAGGACTGCAAGATGAAGGACAATTGTGAGGGAGATGAAATTACTCCTAGTTTTTCTGTTGGTGATTACAAAACCATTGGAAAGGAGGAGGATGTTGTCAATGGTGATGATGGATATTTTGTATTAGATCCAAAAGAATAACATATATCAGATATAAAGACATCATTTGAAATTTCCAATGAGGTGGAATACAAGCTCCCACAAGTTGGGTGTGAACTAGGAAAATTGAAGGAGAAAAATTGGATGCAAAGGGATGGACATAGTTCATAATTATGGACTCTCTTGTAGAAAGATGGAGGTGAAATGTGAAGGCATGAGATGATTTCTGATTTTTGTACAAATCACATGTCATTCAATCCTTCATAGATACCCTCCACTTGACACCATGGAAGTGATTTTGTAGAAAATTCAAAGGTTGACTTGTATGATGAGAATGAGTTTTGTGTTGTGGATCCATGACACAAAAAATGTAGTATTATATGTCAGCTATTAGAGGAAGAAACATTGGTGGAGAATCTTCTTTGTGAGCCACATCTCTGAGTGGAACACTCAAGGAGGACATAGAAAAGTTTATGGATGCCATGAACAACCTTGCTGACATCAATTCCTTAGTGGAAACATGTTGTTGGAAAGCTTCTAGAGGAGAGATGGAAGTAGAAGCCTTTATGGAGGAGTGCATAACACTTAAATAAGGAATGGCCAAGATGAAGGAGATATTAATCTATCACAGTAATCTAGGGACTAAAACATAGTCTCATCAAAGATTAATAACAATAAGGCATGAAAATGGTGTAATAGTGCTACAAAATGAGTAGTTGCTCTGTATATTCACATAAAGAATGAGTAATACAATACAATGATCATGCTACAAGAATGAATGACAAGTCAATTCGAATTCCCAAGGAGGTCATTCGAATTGAATGAGTGAGTCTAGATTAAATGAATGTAAGCTATAGTCAACACTGAAGTTAACCATTGATCAAAAACCTAATTGACTCAACTGAGCCCTAACTGAAGTCGGAGTGCAATAAAGGACTGAGTCTAACTGAAAGTAGCTCAGACACATGTCACTACAAAATAACCAACAAGTGGTATCACATCAATGACTCCAGTGAACCTCGATGAGGTTAACTGAAGTGTAATTGACCATCAGAAGTGGTTGGAGGCACCCCTGTTGACTTCAGTTCATTAAATAATCTATAAATAATCAATTTAATGAAGGAAGGCGCCTTCACTGCTCTGTTTAACTGATTGTAACCATCAATTAGCAATATGGGGCATTAATGACACTCAGATCACCCCCGGAGTGCTCCAGTTAGCCTCCTTGACTAAAGGTAGGCATGGGTGTGATCTTGCTGATGTCATCTAGTGCTCCTCTGATGTCAATTAAGTTAATAAAACTTAGGATAATGGTTTAACTAGGCCAATTTGACCAAAAAGAGTGTGTATGGTGGTAAATGTCTCCAACACCCCCCCGTAAGCTATACTAAGGAGGAGTAGAAAACATAAAATGCATAAAAATACTAGGGCCCCAGAAGCAAATTCCATAGGTCACCTTGTACAATAAAGTAACTACTTAATAAACCAAGGAAATGGGAAAAACCTCATGGGAAAAATAACCCCCCTTAAACTAAGCAGTAAATCAGAATTTGTTTTTCCATGCAGCAACATCCTAAGACTATGCATGTGAAACTATGAATCCAAACTAAATGAATATGTCAGGAGGAATCTTCCACTTTGGAAGAAGAACAATGCACTCAACTGAATCACAAATATAAATAGTTGCACGGTGAAAACTGGACCCATGTAGAGTAGATGAAATCATCTGAAGAGAGAGAAAAGGTTCTTGAGGATTCAAACCATGTGTGGAATACTCAAGAAAATGATATGTTGGAGCCTTGAAAAACAAACCATGAGTGGTAATATCAACCCCAAATCTTAGGAGTAAGTGTCTAAGCGGATGCAGAATGTCTTCCTTTTTACTAGTTCTGTGAGGAGATGAACATGTTACCAAAGGTAGAGAAGCCCTGGGACTATGGAGAACGAATACTTGAGCTCCATAATATGATATATCTTCTGAAATAACTAATGAATCACATAATAAAATATCAGAAACCTCATATGAGGGAACTAACACCAAATCCCCATCAACAGTTTTGAAGAGAAAGTGTGGTACTTGTTTTTTCACACCGAAATTGGTGAGAGCAGCTACAACCATGACTGAAAGCTCTTGGATTTTAAAATTTGAACAAAATAATATCATATCAGAAATTAAATCATATTTAAATAATTTTACAACATATCCAAAACTATGAAATGAAATCAAATCCCCAGCAACAGTTTCGAAGGAGACTTGCGGTACTTGTTTCTTCACACCGTTGATGAGAACAGCTACAAGCAGCATTGAAGGTTTATGAACCTGAAATTTTGAACCAAGAAATATCAGATCAGATCCAAATAATATCATATCATATCCAATAAATTTCATATTAGATCCAAAAGTATGGTCAACCGAGACAGTGGATGCACAGTTGTCTTTTTCTTCAAAATTCTGAATTTTTGTGCGTGCAATCCTACAGGAATTTGCTGGAAGATCTAGATCATGGGCAGCAAATTGATCACTCTTGTAATCTGATATTTTTTCCATATCCAAATAAGATCATATTATATCCATTAAGGTTCATATCAGATCCAAAATTATGGTCAACCGAGACAGTGGATGCACAGTTGTCTTTTTCTTCAAAATTCTGAATTTTGGTGCATGCAATCCTGCAGGAATTTGCTGGAAGATGTAGATCATGGGAAGCAAATTCATCACTCTTGTAATCTGATATTTTTTCCAAAATTTCCAAGGTATTACATATTTGCACACCAACAAAAATAGTAGAGGGAGAAAAATCAAATTTCTCTTCACTTTCGAAAGCAATTACTAGCAAATTTTGCACTGAATTCAAAGGAAAATCACTAGTGAATGTTTGCATGGAAGTGCAACAGTTTTTTTCTTCAATATTAGAGATTCAAATGTATTCTTATATTTCAGCCATATGAGGAGATGAGATATCAGAGATATCACAAACTTTCGGAGCATCAGGAGAAGGAGTCACTGCAAGGAGACTTTCTTCAATTCGAATTGACTGCGTAGAAGATTCTGCTTCTTTTTCATCTTGAACAACTTCATCAGAGAGAGTAGAGGCTGATAATTTTGAGTAAATAACTCTTGTGGTGCTATATGTGATCTCGAAAGTGCTATTATGATCCTCATTGTGCTTTCCAAAGGTTCTGTCCATTTTTATCCAGAGATCCTTTGGGTATTCAACAGAACCAATAAGGTAGCGCAAGCTAGGAGAAACAGCCAGACATATTGCTCCAAAATCTCTATCACTGCCATTTAGCCAGTCATTCTCATTCTCATAAGACTCTTTTCCAATTCCAATAGACACCTCATAGAGACCTCGTCTCTTCAAAGATGCAATCATCTTCAACTTCCATTCTGAATAGCTTGTGAATGGGGTGAGAAGAGGGACTGATGAGTCCATTCGAAGTTGTACCTCTTAAAACCTGCAAATCACAACAAAAAGGGCACCATAAGGTTGGAAAACCTACACATTTTAGGATTTCATCACACCAAGCATAATTGATCAAGCAAGCTTGATCAACAATTTCTTTACTTGGGGTATTAAGTGGTAAGCCTTGGCTTCTGGTGCAGTGCTGGAATTTTGAGATTTTGCTCAATTTTTCATGCAAGATTTGTCAAAAACCATGTTTTTGAGATATTTGAGCTTTGTCTCGCTGCGAGCTTTGATACCATATTAATCTGACATAGTAATCTAGAGACTAAAACACAGTCTCATCAAATTTTAATAACAATAAGGCATGAAAATGGTGTAATAGTGCAACAAAATGAGTAGCCGCTCTGTATATTCACATAAAGAATGAGTAATACAATACAATGATCATGCTGCAATCATGAATGACAAATCAATTCGAATTCCCAAGGAGGTCGTTCGAATTGAATGAGTGAGTCTATCTTAACTGAATGTAAGCTACAGTCAACACTCAAGTTAACCATTGATCAAAACCCTAATTGACTCAAATGAGCCCTAACTGAAGTCGAAGTGCAATAAATGACTGAGTCTAACTGAAATTAGCTCAGACACATGTCACTGCAAGCTCACCAACAAGTGGTAGAGCATTAATGACTCCATTGAACCCCGATGAGGTTAACTAAAGTGTAACTGACCATCAGAAGTGGTTGGAGGCGCCCCTGTTGACTCTAGTTCATTAAATAATCAATAAATAATCAATTTGATGAAGGAAGGAACCTTCACTACTCTGTTTAACTGATTGTAACCATCAGTTAGCAATATGGGGCATTAATGATACTCATATCACCCTAGGAGTGCTCTAGTTAGCCTCCCCGAATGTAGGAGAAGGCTAAGTTATCCTCCTCGACTGAAGGTAGGCATGGGTGTGATCTTTTTGATGTCATATAGTGCTCCTCTAATGTCAATTAAGTCAATAAAACTTAGGATGGTGGTTTAACTAGGACAATTTGACCAAAAAGAGTGTGTATGGTGGTAAATGTCTCCAATAGGAGAGCTATGTGAACTTACTATCTGACAGAGATCATCTCTTCATGGTGGCTGAGATGTATCACAGTGAACTCAAGAAGGAGGAAGAAGAATTTGAAAGGCTCACTAATAAGTTGGATATCACCAGTGACTTATTAAAGAGCACACAAAGATCCCTTCAAGAGTCTAAGTTGTTGATATGTCAAATTCAAAAGGAGTTGAAGGTGTCACACCTTTTATCCTACACGGAAGGAAATGTTTTGGGTATAATGGAGGAGCCTCATGTGGAGGAAAACCATGAGGAAGGAGAATATTTGCAGGTGCTTATGAAAATCTATGAGGAAGGAGCAGATTTGCCAGTGCTTGTGAAAAGCTACGTGGAAGAAAATATTGGCCAAGAACTCATTGAGGCTGAGAGGAAGGATGAAGTTTTCTTATCTACCATAAAGAGATATGATCACATTCCTTATGGATCAACAAATAAAATTCCTTATTCATCAATTGATTGGATGGATAGAGACACCTTGGGAATGAAGACGATGGGAGATAAAGAGTTTAATTTCTACAATAAATTCTTTGTTGTGAATGGCATTGTCCAGACATGTGGGTAGCCATAAGGATTTAATTTGTAGCCATTGGATACCTTGCCTACACATGCACATGAGGTGCATTTTGATTTTTTTGTGCTTGAGGACTGTATAGACAAGTTTGATGAGAACCAAGCACTTGGTCTTTTCTAGAAAAAAATGGAATTGTTTTCTGGAAAGAATCTTTTTCCCATGGGAGAGTTAGATGAAGATGAAGATGTGGTAGCCATAATTTGGGTGGATAACTATTGCAGAGATCTGATTCATAGTTCTACCCACACTTCTATTTCAGCCTCATCAAGTGGGGATGGAAATTGGGAGAAGAAATTTTTCTTGTTGGTGCAACAGGAAGAGCTGGAGGATTTCCTAGGTGTTCATGATGACTTGTTGAATGCACCATCACTCTCCTAGCAACCACATGGGAACATATTGCTGTAACTTGATTCCATTCATCCAAATATGGATTGGATGGAAGATTACAAGTCACACATGGAGTCTTCTTGCAAAAAAAATTCTGGTCATGAGTAGTGGAATGAAGTTGAGAAAAGAAACTGGCAAGAATAGTTGATAAGAAAAATATCTTGCATAAAGTGGTCTTGGTGGAGGATATCCACATAGTTGGATGGGTTCTTGTAGCCTATGACCAGTTGGAGAGAGTTGATCCATTGGAAGTGTTCACATGGACCTTTTGGTGAAAGTGTCAGTACCTTCTCAGGTTGGATGAGGGGACACACTTATTTGTTTTTCCTACTTGCATTTTTGGAGATAATTATGATGCATAATCTTATTCCGAGCAATTTGGGAATCCTTGTTGGTTGGATGATGCCTATACTCATTGGGGTGGACATGGGACTCAAACCTATGTAATTGCAGCAAAATCATTATGAGACTCTATGTTGATGTGCATCAAGCACATAAAGAACTTAATGTTGGGTGGGGAAATATGACAGATTTCCAGCTTTGCGTTGAGAATTTCTAGTTTTTAGTGTAGTGGTATGATTTCCACAGCATGGATATCATTTCCCATGATGATAAATTGTTATGGTGGATTCTAATGTTTGGATACTTATAGTTGAGGAAATGGGATCTAGGAATAAATTTGTCTGATAAGTTGTGTGGGAAGGAATTCTCACTGAAGGGGGTGCAATGCAAGTAATGGGATCCTTAAATTGCTTGTTTCGGAGAAACTTTACATGCTATCCTGATGGAGAAAGTCAATCTTTTTGCACATGGATTCATGCTCTAGTTCTCCTGCATGATGAACAAATTTGCAGCACTCTGGAGTGCTTTTGCTTGAAGAAAAGTAGATTTGGGAGGGGAGGACTGTCATGTCGCCATTTTTTTGGACATAAAAGTGTTGACCATGCACTACACATTGGGGGGTCAAAAATTCATTAATTACCTCACCTAGGGAATTTTATCCAAAAATTATTTATGAGAAATTAATTAATTAGCCTAGGGGAAATTTTGCTAAATTAATTATTATTGAGGAATGTATTTAATTTGTATTCTTCATTATTATTAATTGTGCAAATTAATGAGGTGGAAATAATATTTCCATGTCACAGGAGCGCATTGGGAAAGTCAAATTTCCAAGGTAGAAAAAGAAGAAACTCTATGACAAAAGCAGTCAGAGAGAAAAAGCGGAAAGTGCCTTAAAGGAGTAAAAAAGAAACCAGAGACAAAAGAATGAAAGTTTTGCAAAGGAGGGTGAATTTTCCTCTTGGAGAACTCAACAAATCTATAAGAAAAAAAGTAGGAAAGTTTGGGAAAGGAGAGCACAATCTCCTTATGGAGACTCGGTCTCAAAAGCAAAGAAAAGCAGAAAGTTGTCATAAACAAAAACATCAAGGAGGGCATAGATACTAAATTAGAGGGATGAGTTGGACATGGAAACATTTCCACATGTTCCTACATATCGAATTTCCCAAGGAGGGCGCATATGTCACTAGGGTTAGGGATTCTAGGTGGTTGACTTGCTTTCATAGGTCACCTTTGGCCTCCACTTGCTAAACAGTTCACCCAGGATTCTATTAAAGGACAACTCGACCCCATTGACTCGGTTTGGTTAATGAATGTATGTTTTGCAATTGATTGAAGCTTACGACTCATTTCTGAGTAGTGAGCCTTAGTATCTTGGGTGATGTGCCCAAGTCCATTGTTCCCCTTATCCCCTATTCTTCCCACTTCTATTGCAGGTATTACTTAATCTAAGGAGAATATTGATCTATTAAATGATGTTTTTTGAAGGTGTTTATGTCTCTATCAGTCCATTATCATATCATCTTGAAGATCTTTGAGGCCTCGTATCAATGACATCCCTTCCTCCTTTCTCCTTCTCTATGTTATACGATCTTCTAACAATTTTGGAGCGGTGTAATGGATATTTCGACATATATATGATATGCTATGTATTATGATGTCTAATGTACTATTCAATATTAGATTCATACCACCTTCAGGTCATTCCTAAAGTTTGTGAGATTCAGAGATTGAATCCCTTGGGTTTCCTAGCTCTAGAGTCATAATTTTGGAGTTCTGCTAAGAGAGGTAACCTCCGTGAATATTATAAGAATTATTTCGATCCTCATGGTCATGATATGTTATTATTTATAGTATTTGCAAGTTTCATAACATTCTGATTCGAAATGGATGGGATTTTCTCATTTTAAGTCAACCTAGTCTAGATTTGTATCGAAAAATAACTAGTTTTGCTATAACTTCCATATTTCAACTTGTATGACTCCAAATAATTACATTCATTTTATGAAGAGTTGTTAACAGACATATATAAGTCCCCCAAGTCCAAAACAGAGAATCCGAGCCACCCTTACTATATTTGGAAAGGCCTAAAGATGGAGCTAGTGAGTTGTCCGACAAGCTAGTCTTACCTCTATGACTTGCAGAATCTATCATTACCTCTGATCTATTATTAAACTTCATGAATCTATCATTACTGTCTCATAACCTTATAACAGAACCTTTAGTTTATACAAGCCTCTGATTGTGGATATGAGAAAAGTGCTTCCTAGTTTCACGGTTAGGTGACCCAACATTATGGAAGTAGGTTTCCGCGCAGCGGACTCCAAAACCTCAATGGTCCCTGATTTAAATGTGTTATGGAAGACACTCTATCAGTCCTATTATGTCCTTGATTGCTTTTTTCTTCCCGCCACCCCGTTATCTGCTTAGTTTCCAAAAGTTGACTGGTTGTTTGGAAGTTTTATTTTTATACATTAAGCTAATTTTCAAAAAGTTGATATTATGATCTGAATATCAAATCAGGGATATTACATCCTCAAAGATTGCATTCTATTCAAGAAAGAAGATAAGGAAAGAATGAAAACAAAGACACAATCTAATACAAATACTTTCATAAATCTTTAATGGTAGAGAATAATTACAACAAAATGCCCTTCAAACTTACATAACTCATACAAGATTTTAGATCTCCTACAGCTCTTTTGAGCTTCTTGGACTGAACTTTCTATTACAATGGATCTAATTTATAGAAAGTCTAGATACAAAATGTTGCTCACTTTAAAATTTAAGCCTCTTGGACCGAACTCTCTATTACATTGAATCTAATTTATAGAAAGTCTAGATACAAAATGTTGGTCACTTAAAAAAAAGATTTAAAATAAAAGAAGTATTGAATCCATGCAAAAGATATGGAACCGCTTCTTCAATATCTTCCAATTCCCCTCAAACCTGGATTTGGTCACGACTTTTGAATGTTCTTTCACTTGTGCATCTATTGTCTTCATCACTTGAATTTCTGGGAATGCTATATAATTTGATGTCCTGAGAATATGGGATTAATCTCTAAGTTATCAATTGTCCTCCTTAATTTTTGGAACTATTGGAACTACTTCCTTCAGATGTGGATCTGGATGCTAATTGTCTTCCTGGGATTTTGGATTTTGATTACTAACTGAAAACAAACTAGCTCCAAGAACTGACACTTAAGTAACTAATTTCAAGTTGTGCTAAAAATAATATCAAGATGCCAACTGTTAAATACATTGTTCCCAGATACCAATTTCAAATATGTTTTGCAGGAGATATTTGACCGTTTGATAAAATCATCAACACCCTTGACCTCGAGATTCTTTGAACAACACAAAAGAACATTCTTTGTATCTCAAAGTTCTGCTAATTCATCAACTTTCTCATCTTCAAAGATAAATTACACCGACACCACGCCATTTCTTCAACACTGGTTCCACGATGTGAATCATGTGAAGCATGTATTCTTCTTTATTTCTAGTTTAACGTTGAACAAATGCAGAAGCTAAATATGATCTCAATCATGACCATTTCTCCTTTGCGAATCTTTATGTTTAGCATCCGAATGATTTGTACATTGTTCCCTTGAAAGTCTTAAAATTTTTATGGTGCTAACTTTAGTACGCGATCTCTTTAACTTGGCATTTGTTTTCTTTGAAGTGATGTGTGGTGAAGCTTTGACTTGGATGCATAAATGCCTCAAGGGATTGACAGTTTGATTTTGGATTTATGGATTCTAACTATGCCTTCTGAGTGTAAATGTAATGCTCTCATCCAATAATACATTCCACAGGTCTTTTGAAATTTTACAAGGATACACACAATAACTTCGAAATAATCCTTTTCCAATTGGAAATTGCTCTTTGCAGTTTTTTCGGCATTAATGACCTCATTATTGGCAGAAAACCATAGTAGCATAATTTGGTTGTATTGGACTTTCCTATACTAAAATTCTGATGGAATTTGAAAATAGTCGAATATTCGACATAATATGAATACAGTAAATTTTCCTAAATTTTTGGCACATATTATAAAATAAGAATTATTTCAATTTTATTGTTTTATTTTTAATATTTCCCATAATAAATTTAGAATTACTTTTACATTTTAAAAGTCTGAAACTTTTAAAAATATATATTTTGTTTTATACTTTAGGTATAAATATCAAATATTAGATTAGTTTCATATTAGGTTTATTTTATAATATAAATATAAAGTTTAGTAATTAGTTATAATATTAGATTTTAGTTGGGGTAATATTTTTTTGGAATATATTAGTAGAAATTGTTTTTATTATTTTATAATTTATTTTTGGTATTTTAATTATTTAATATTTTTATAATCAAATTTATAAATACATTTTTAGATAATCTCTCTCCCTGTGGGGGGCTATATGTAGAAGTTTTAATGTTTTCTTTGATTTTTTGTGACCGGAGGTATAAAGTATACATTGTATTTAACCCGCAAAATGACTCATAAGAGGCCTTTTGCTAATCAAAAATAGGTTTTTAAAATCTGTAAGCAACCTACACCAGTATTTTTTCCGTATTAAATTTTTTTGTTACATACTTTTTCTATATCGAATCTTATCGAATCCATATTGATATTCAAATTATGCTAAAAAAACCCTTAGTTCCTTGCTTTTGACAGATTACGACTTTCCTAGCTTCCTTGTTCTTTAACATCTACTCCCACTTTTAATTTAACATTCCTTTTATAGCGCACTAGTTTTAGAGCCATAGGATATATCCCACATGTAACAAAAGAAATTATACTTATGCCTTTATATTATGAGACAGCAGTGAATTTAAATGATGGATTGTACAATACTTATTTCGTGGCTCCTTGTGGCTTCTCCTTAATACTCTTAAGTAAACGTTGCATTTGCATTTGTACTTTCCTTAATAAAAGCTTGGGCTTGGTGCTTAACTCAAGAGCAACTTTTTCTAAATTTACAAAACATTTTTATCTAAACTTACAAAACAAACTCGAGATTTCCTTAGACCCTATTTTTAATAAAAGCTTGGGTTTGGTTAAAACAATTTTTTCTAAACTTACAAGACAAACTCGAGAGAACAAATAGCTTGGAAAAAGGGTCAAGCTTTCTAAACTTACAAAACGAACTTAGAGCACATATATCTTGGAAAAAGGGTTAAGCTTTTAAACTTACAAAACAAACTAAACTTACAAAACGAACTCGAAAGCACATATATCTTGGAAAAATGGTTAAGCTCTTTAAACTTATAAAACAAACTCGAGAGCACATACCACGTGGAAAAAGGGTTAAAAGGGTTGAGCTTCTACCATGGTTAATGACTACTATTTTTTTATAAAAAATATACATATATCTCCAACACCTTTTTTTTTAATAAATATAAATATAAAAAATTATTTAAAAACCTATAAAAAGAGTTTAAAAATAATATAATTTTATATTATATTTTTTTAATAGTTAGTTTTGTTTTATAATGGCAAATGGAATTTGGCAATTTTAGACATGATTAAAAGATCAAGTAAAATCGAGAGACAAACTTTACTAAATTGATCATTTGAAATCATGAAAGACTTCAACAAAAATGATGGAAGAAGTTGAGGTTTTGACAAAATTAAATCAAAATTAACAAGGGTTAAATGTTTTGAGGATGAACATAAGACTTCACCAAGTTAAGGATTTGACATAAGGAGAACTTATTAAGCTAATATGAACGCTCACAACTTTGGTAAAAATACTAGTGGGTTTCCGGGTGTGAAACTTGGGGTCCATTTTTGCATGCATGCTGTCGAAAACTAAAACTTTTAATGCAACAGATTCTGGTACCAACAGGATGACATTGATGTTTGTAGGAGTATATCACAAGCAATGGGATCCTAGCATTGCTTGGTGTAGCAATTTAGCAGTGGGAATTACACTATGAGCCAACCATCATTTTCAGTAGTCTGTACATGTAGAGGAGTGTTTTATTTTCTTAGATGGGAAACCCTATGATGGATGGACATATTATTTTACTGGTTGTGTGTTTTGGATCCTTCAGGAGGATCCTGATGTGAATGGCATACAACGCATAGGTGGATGACATAGACAACTTGCATATATCAAGTTCATTTGGGACCCCAACATTCTTCTTAGTTGTTTCAATTGGGTTCAAGATATAGTTGAAAAGTAAAAGAGACATCCCTTGAGGATATGGGTTTAAATTATATTGGTGTAGAAAAAGCATGGTGTATCTATTTGAGATTAACTTAAACTTGGAATTCCAATGTTAGTCAGTCCAGCAACAAGTCTTGAGAACTATGCATTGAGTACATTCTACAACAACCATCCTTGAAGCTGAATTTGGGGAAAGGTGATCAGGTTCTTAATCCATGTTTGCAATTGCTTGAGGAAAAGGAAACTTGGGAGGGGAGGACTGTAATGTCCCCTCACTAAAGGGACCATGGTCAAGACACTGACCCACTCAATTCCCATGGGTATATTAGAAATTATTTAATTGTCTAGTTAGGGAGTTAATTTTTTCCCTTAGTTATTTTATGTAAGTAAATAAAATCATGAAAGGATATTCAGGACCACAATTTTGGAATAATTAATTCTCTAATATTTAGTTATGAGTTGCAAATGAATCAGGTGGATCAAGAGGGCTAATAAGAAGAGGATGAGGCCATGTGATTTATCTGATTTATCTCACTCAATAAATTTGTAAACAACATCTAAAAGTATGAAAGGTATCCTAAAATAAAGAACTTGGAAAAAGCTAAATGCAAGAAAAAACATCAAAAAGCATAAAGGAAGAAGTTTCCTGATTTTTGCAGTCAAGAAGGAATAACAACATTTAAAAAATATAAAGGAGTCAAATTTATCTAGTGAGGGAACAATTTTTTAGGCAAGTGGGTCCAAATTCAAAAGCAACTTGCCAAATAAGTCTTCAATCATCACTAATTCAAATTTCAAGAAGGAAGGCTCTAGAGAAAGGATGAAAACCATCAAAGGGTTATAAAAGGAGTATGAGAGTCTCCTTAGGAATCTTTTGTCATTTTTATTATTCATATTGGAGAGATATTTGTTTTTCAAAGTCTTATGGAATTCTCCTCTTGCCACCATTGGGTGATGTGCCCCTTTGCAACTACTTGGGAGATGTGCCCCTTCTGTCTAATGTGGCTAGTTGAAGCAATTCAACCAATGATTGAGGAGTTTGACACCCTATCCATTTCATTGAGGTTAATGTAATGATTAAATTTCTTTCAAGTCTTTCATGTCAATTTCAGGTCTATTTGAATTCCCTTTAGTGTGTTAATGTTGCAGCAGTTTGAGTTCTAGTGGTTGTCTATAGAATTGAAATATAATAGTTGTAGTGTAGGTTATTGATAATGCTTTCTCTATTACAATGAGGTTGTTGTCATTACAACATTGATATGTACTATGTCATTATAAATATTATTAATTGTTATTGTGCTTCTATTATGCATATTTCATATTTTATTGCGTCTTTTCACCTATGCACCAATTATTGTCAAAATCTAACTAGTTTTCGGTTTTGATTCAATAACCTTACTTATGCACCTCCAATTTGTGATATTAAGATTGTTACAGGTAGATGCTGAAAAATTGATCCTATCCCAATCTTTATACCTGAAATTTATGAACTCCGAGTACCATTTAAATTTGATTGTACATACCCTAGTTGAGTAGTCCTAGTTGTAGTCCTAGTTTTGATATTTTCCCTATTTTCTCCAAATTATAGAATATCACTTCATCTCTAAGTCTATAATATTCCATAGTTTATTGGGTTTATCTAAGTTGATATCCTTCTAGTATTTCACTAGAATCATATAAGATTCCACATAATTCATGGGGCCATTTCCTTGAGTCCTCTAGTTTATCCAAAAGAGTCTAGAACCAGGTGTGATGTGCTTGGAAAAGTGCAAACTATAAAAGTATAATATTGAGTCCACCTTAATAAATTGTTGTCATTTTGTCAACTAGTGTCGTAGGTTTTCCTATTAATATAGTAAAACCAAAGGAAAGTTTGGTAATTTTAGGAAAGATCTAGTTGTGTTTAGAGAGAATTGGAAGCTATCTAGCTAATTAAAAAAATAATTGAGTCAATGTACCTAAATTTGGTAGGGAAAATATTTCCATCACCATTTATTTCATTATAGTTTTCATTATTTAAAAAAAAATCCAGTGATGAGGTCTCCATACTTCCTTATAGTCTTGGTAGTTTCTTTCAAATTCTCATCACAAGCCCTAATCACCCATCCTACATTTACATGTGACTAGCTAGTTGTTGAACGATAACAACCAAACCTTCCATTTCTTCACACATCCAACTCTTCTAGCTACAAAACTTACGAATGCGGGATTGGGAAACACTAATTTTCTCAATGAGATCCCTAATCCTTTTTTCTATATCCATTATCATAGTATCACCCTAATTCCTACCAATCCTACAAAAATAGGTGCAGCTCTCACCAGTAGATTTATAGCATAGTATATTTATACAACCTCTAGAATAAACAAAATTCTCAATCCAAATTAGATTAACACATAGAATAGTAGAGATATTCATAGAGAAACTAGGGGGAAATAAAAACACTTTCGCATTACCAAAAAACCAATTTCCATACAAACCAAATTTCTTACCAGATAATCAGAGAGAAAACTGCCTAGATCAAAACCACCAACTGAATTATCCAAAACACCTCTCTCCCTAACCTACCAAACAAAGGAGAGTGTTGAGCGACTATGATAGAGAAATACTTGAGAATGAGAGCCTGAATAAATAGCAGTGTCAACATAAGAATTATTATCTCCTCATGTGAAGTAAGACTCAAAGGATATCCCAATATTCCTCACCATTATTCCAATTCCATGATCATCCGAAATACTGGATCCTATGAAACTACAAACATGGAAATAATTTCCACCACAACTTATAGAGAGTTGAGCCTTTGTAGATCCCCAACCCTATCTACAAACAAGATGAGAAGAAGTCTTACATCCAAAAGAAAGAGTGGACTATCCAAGAGTACTTCCACACCAACCTTCATTAATATTGCTTGTGTGATCCTTTGAGATGTGGAATTCATCACCAATGAAAAGGAATTTCACCCTCCACATGTCATTGATCATAAACACATTAATGAAACCCTTTTGCAAAAACGTTTGGAGATTAAAGAGGTGTTTATGCATCAATAAATTCCAATTTACATACATTAGGGGATCCAACAATGTTGTATTGCTCCTTCGTTTTCAATTAAAACTCCCCAAGGAAGATGAGAGTCTTGATTAGGAAATAATTGAGATAGGGATTTATGGTCCCTTTTAACATGAAATAGATAAAGTGACTGAATTTGGGGGAAGAACCCCATAATGCGTTTGTGAATTCTTCTAATAATTTGACCCACTATATCCTGACAATGCCTAGATTGACAGAGTATGAGAAATGAGTCACCAAGAACAACCAAAGAATGAAATCCTTTAGCAAGAGATAGCTTCATACCTAATAAAAAAGCATGCCACCCCAAGATTACCCTTTGAAGATTGATTAAAAAAAAGAGGATATGAGATTGAATAATTTGTTTCCATTTATGAAGTTCTTCCTGATTCATTTCCAACTACTACGAAGTATCCTGAACATTCATTCCTAGTCTCTAATTTTGAAGCCAACTTTGGTTTAAAATTTTTTTAACCCATAATTACTTTGTTGAAGTCTAAGATTCAATCATATTATGCTTATTAATATGATACTGAAGGTCTTGACTCGAAATATATTTTTCTATTGTTGTTGTGTCTACTACTGAGATCATTTTATCTTCAAATGTTCCATAGCTTCTAGATACCCAAACTTTCCAACAAATGTAATTTTGAAGGAAATAAAAGATACTGGTCAAGATAGGATTTGAATTTAAGGTTCTTGTATATCGACCTTTCAAATTGAGAAAAACCCCATTCCAATTGTCTAGAATCTTAAAGTTATTATCCAACTCCTTCACCGAGTGATTACAAACCTTCTTAATATAATTTTAGTGAAAAAAGAGTTGTATCTCATGATTATTTACATAAGATGCATTGTGAGGGTACTACTATAAATATAATTTTAATTCTTAGAGTTAATAATTTTACCTTGGACGAGTATCCATTAAAAGATATTTATTTTGGGTAACCCATCTTTTCCCCAAATTTTACCCCACAATCTTGAGAAAGGAGGGTATTGATGTTCCTTTTAAAGAATTTCATAACCCTGTTTCACCAAATAATAACATTTTCCCCCCATCCTCTTGAGTCTTTTATGTCCATGTTTCTCGAGGAACCTCCATGAATATTTTCAAGAACTTCCTCAAGTGAAGGATTCAAAATAGTAGGGACACTCAAATCCTTCGAATTATCCTAATTTCCTAAAGGATTCCATTAAGATAAATCATATAAATTTCTAATACCATTTTCACCAAGACAACATTTTATTTTCAATCAAATCATCTCTCAAAGTTGGAGGGCATGTGCCAAGGGTAGAATCCTTCCATAAATTGATTATTTTCCCACCAACTGGGACCAAGTATAGTCCATCTTAGATGATTTTCTACAGAATGAGCAAAGTCTCCAAATATTTTAGGGTGAAAAATCAAAGTTGGGTAACACTTTCATGAGAATCGGGTGCCCAACCAACATAGCATTCATTATTCAGCCGAATAACTATATTTATTTGGCTGAATAATGGCGTTATTCAGCCAAATAATTATAGTTATTCAGCCGAATAAGTAATTCTTTATTCTGCCGAATAAACTTTAACAGTAGCCATTTAATTTGATGGAACATATTGCCGACCGGTAATTTTTATTGATGTTTCAATCATTATTCGGCCGAACAATTGTTTAAGCGAATAATTTTTTACCATATAAGGTTAGTTGCGGCCTCATTTTCATTGTTTTCGCCTGCAGAAATTTTTCGTCATCTTGTTGCTCCCACCAGCTGTCTCGTCTCGCCACCCATCTCGCCACTTGTCTCATCCTCGTTCACGTCACCCAGCCATCTGACGTGTACATCCGCCATCCTGTCACCCATATCTATCTGGTTTGCTCTCGGCTTGGAGGCCTACTCATGGAGGTGGATCGCGAAGGTCTGTTCGGCGTGGAAGTATGTTTGTGGAGGGGCATGTGGTCTTCTCGTGGTGTGGTGTTGTTGTGCTGCCCCTTAACTATGAGGTAAAGATTGTCTAACTTTTATATCATTATGAGTACTGTGAGGTAAAGCTTGTCTAACCTTTTTTAAGTCATCATTATGAGTACTCTTATCAGAGCTATACCATTAAGCTATTATGGAAAGATAGTATTGTAATTAGAGTTGAACAGCTCTGCCCATTTGGACAGAGTTGAACAGCTCTTCCCATTTGGACAAATGTATGTTCTGTACACACTAGCCTGTACATGATTACCTTTATATATTACATAATTAGTACAGAGTAATAGCAGTACAACTTAGCTTATGTGCTTGTTTCATATTACACATGATAAAAAAGGGTAACCATTCTATTATGTTCAATGATTCCACCTATTGTATTTATGTAATCCCTAAGCTCATAATTACAATGGTAGTAAGGACAAAGTTGAACAGCTCTGTCCATTTGGACAGAGTTGAACAGCTCTGCCCATTTGAACAGAGTTGAACAACTCTGCCCATTTGGATAGATGTATGTTCTGTACACACTAGTCTGTACATGATTTCCTTTATATATTACATAATTAGTACAAAGTAATAGCAGTACAGCTTAGCTTATGTGCTTGTTTCATATTACACATGATAAACAAGGGTAACCATTCTATTATGTTCAATGATTCCACCTATTGTATTTACGTAATCTCTAAGCTCATAATTACAATGGTAGTAAGCTAATGTAATACAAGTGATTCCACTAATGGTTATGAAGGTTACACTTATATAGTTTCCCTAATCAATACAGGTTAGTTATAAGCACAACATAAGCTCATAGAATAGAGTGTATTCAATGCTTATATCGGTATAAGTAACATAGTGCTAAATATAGCTGTGTTTAATATGAAGAGTTACAAGCCTATTCAAGCTTACATGGTTAGAATCCATGACTTGAACTATTCCCATAGATAACATGTGGTTAACAAATCCAATACAAACGAGAAATAAGCTTAAGTGTTCATAGCTAAGCATACTGTAATAGAACTCCATAAGTAGTAGTATTATGCACAATATACAAATATATGAAACTGTAATCATACTATTCTTAAAGCTTATGCTTGGAGAAATCTCGGTTATCATAGATAGAATCATTCTAAAAGGGGCTAGGATAGGATCCGTTCTCCCTAAAGTGCCACCATTGTATAGTTTATATTGAATAAAATCCCAATTTCACCTGATTCCAACCAATACAAATGGTCAGGGCCTACAGTCCACTTCCCTAGTTTTACAACAACCTCAAAAGAAAACTCTCGGCCTCTATGCGCCCATAAATAGCATATTGTAGCTGATATACAGTTCAATTTCTACCAATTTAGACAGAGTTGAACAGCTCTGTCCAAATGGATAGAGCTGAAAAGCTCTATCCATTTGGACATAGATGAACAGCTCTGTCCATTTGGACATAGCTGATTGCAAAAAAAATTAAAAGAACATATGAAGCACTATTGATATAAAATCTTAGATTTTGTATTTGGCTTTAAGTGTAATACTTATTTGAAATGATTTTAATTAAACAAAATTTATCATAAAACTTGAAATCTGTTAATGTTTTTTCTTTTTCTATATTTTTTAATTAGCTTATTCTTATTCTCTATGTACATGAAATTTTATAGAATATTTAGACAGCTCTGTTTAAAAAAAATCCATAACTTTTTAACTAGCCTATTCTCATTCTCTATGTACATGAAAATTTATAGAATATTTAGATAGCTCTGTCCAAAAGAATCCATGGTTATGTAGGCTTAAATAACTCCACCAAAGAAAAGATCCATGGTTTGGGTGTCCAAATGGACAGAGCTGGGGGTGTCAGAAAATTTGATGTTTTATGTCATGGAAACTAAGGGAACTAGGGAGTTAATGGACCGCAGAGCAGGGGGTGTTTCTACGTAGGGTAAGGTATCTGTGGGAGGGAAGTAACTTCATATAAATATACACTTTATGGGGTTTTGGTGGGTTATGCAATGATTAATTCATGTCACCATTAATGCAGCTGCAGTATGTAGCATCTCTAAATAACATTTAAGATTACACAGGTTGTAGCTCTGTCCAAATGGACAGAGTTGATCAGCTCTGTACAAATGGAAAAAGCTGATCAAGTCCCTAAGTAAACAATTTATTTATGTATGTTTTTTCGTTTGTAGGGGACATGATTTCAAAACCTTTTCATTTTACTTCTTTCCTGAGATACAACTTCAGCTGTAGTGTAATAACTATATAGTTTTTTCCATAAGATTTACTACTTACTTTATCCCATACAACTACTAGCCGAAGTATAAGTCCCATGGCACATTATGACTATCTTAGTCCATGATGCATTGCATTAAGTTCCATTGCAATTTCATGCTTTTCCAAAACATAGAGAGAAAAGGTTAGATAGATAAAGGCAAGTTTAAATAAATAATTGCTTTATCTTCTTATGGGGATGGAGACCAAAACAACCAGAAGTGTAATGTAAAACGATAGGGATAGGATGGACTAATGGGGGGAATCCATAGGTGTATGTAGTCAGTCCCTAGATGCTCTCCTTAGTCCAAGTTTAAATCTATATGTCCTTGCCATTTGATGTGATAAATCCATGAAATCACAACAGTTGATTGATAGGTGTCAGTTGATTCACTGCTCTTACTCTTCATTGCTTTATATAAATAGAGGCACTAGGATATATAATTCATTGTAAACACACCAAATCCCAGAAGAAGGGAAGTGGAAGTATTTAAAGCTGAGAAACGAAGAGAAGGCAAGGAATGCCAGATATCTATCACAAGATTATGTTAGTTCGATCGAGACTACGACGTAGAATAATATAGAAATACTTTCTCCCTATGAGATTCAGGGATGAGCTAGTTGATTCACCTACAATTTAAGTTCAGTTGAAGAAGTAGAAGCTCTATCTATCTTTAATAGTGATGCTCTCACTAACAACTCTATAATGACTAGGTAGCTAGTAGCCAGCAGTAGTGTCTATCTGTAGAGTAGGTAAGTACTTGAACTTTCCTTAGACTATATTTTATACTTAGCAAAACGTAGTTAATGCACATGCAGTTAAAGGACTATTAGATAATATTAGTGATATCTAGGTCCTTATTGAAAAATTAGTTTTTATAGTTGCTAGGTATTTGAAGTTGATTAATTAACATGTAGAAGGTTAGGACCTTAGTGTTTGAGGCATTACAGCTCTCAAACTTCAGGCCTAGATATTTAGGCCTGACACACTATCTCCCCGCATTTTCTACCTCTCGACTTGCAAAATTATTTAATGGATCAGCATGTTTGGCTTCAAATTACTCTAGGTTTCAACCGTTGGCCTCTGAACCAAAACACGTTTATGGCATGTGCAAAGGTCAAAACGTTATACGGCGTGTATAGTAACCATCATATACCAGTGTGTTTAGTGGATTCAGGGATCTTCCTTATCATGAAGAAGCCTCATCGTCTTTATATATGTTATTTCTCCATACCACCTTTGTTTTTCTATTTATATTACATTGAAAGCTTAGTTTTAATAGTAAATAGCTCTTTGAAGTTGATTAATTAACATGTAGAAATTGATATTTGTGTAAACTTGTAGATATCATATCCAATGGAAAGAGAGCAACCTTTGAGACAGAAGCGTAGGAGGTCATCACATTCTTCGGGAGTTGGTGTCCGAAATGAAAATCGAAAATTATCGACTTCACCTCGGGACTCAAGATTATTCTGTAGTTCACGTTCATCTGATCATCGACGTGGCGATAGTGGTAGAGATGATTCCCCCTTATCATCTATGGGTGAACGTGGATCTCGACCTTATGTATGGGAGACAAGTGTGGAAGCAAAGCAAGGTTCGCAAGAGGCTCGTCATCCTACACAGGGTGGCGAAGGTCGAGAAACGATGTGATATGTCCAGCTAGCTGAGGGTTGTACGCCCATTATGACCTATCCATCAGATTTACCAGACAAGATTCCATGGGAAAGTGGTCTTCAACAAATGACTCTTGAAAGTTGTAGGGCTCACTATGACAAGCTGCAAAATGATCTTTCTAGTTTGGATCTTGCTCTAGAGAACAAACAAAGTATAGAGATGGTTTTGCAATATTTACAAAAATTCATTGAGGTATATGAGGATCTTGGACCAACAACAGATTGTTTTGTTTCCTTGATGAAAAGAAGAAAGGCAGAAGTGATGGGTCCAGACAAGTGGGCTGTTGTGAAGGAGAGGGTGACTAGAGAACAGGTCAACTCAATGTTCAACTTGAAAGAGGTCCTAAAGCGGAAAGCATTGAAAGTACAATATTTTAAGCACCCTAAACTTGTACATTTTTTATATGATCAGTTTCTAGTAGCCTATGGTCGGTTGCCATGGAAGAATGAGGATCCTAATTATTTTGCTAGGTTTTCTTATGCTGAATTTTTTTTAGGAATGAAGACAGACTATACTGATATTCATTCCGAGTTTTATGGAGTTGGAAAGGGGAGGATATGTAATCGAAAATGTGCCCTTAGAGATCCTAATACTCTTCGACCTCCACCTCTGATATCTCGTCCACCTAGGCTTGTGACTTACAAATCAGAGATGGAGCCCACATCACAAGTTGGGACAACTGTAAGGCATAATGTTACTGAAGGTTTTACTTCAGCATTTGTAGGAGTTGATGTTGGATTGAGTCGAGAGAGGGCTCGAGCCACTATTCGGAAAAAAAAAATTTACAAAACAAATGATGAGTTATATTCTATGCATATTGAAGATCTAAAGGCCTATGTGAAGCTTTGTCGTAATATAGCTTCGGATGGAATATCTAATGACACGTCAAGCATAGGAGAGGTTTGTGTACTTCCAATCTATTTTTTTTTATTCATTTTGAATTGAAATTTTTGTTACATTATATCTATGTATCATAAATTATTTATTGATATATAGTAATAAATACGTTACGTAAATGTTTATTGTTTTCAGTTTTCTCGATTGTTAAATGAACATAATTTTAGAGTCTTTACTAGTCAAAATGTTGGAAATGTAGAAGAGCATATTGGAGAGGTATATTTAAAATTTACACGTTTATATTTATGTTTGAAAGATACTTTCTTTTTGTTTCTAAATTTAACTATCTATGTTATTGTTAATTTGACTTATTTATGCAGGTTTTATTAGATTCGAACTTTTTAGATAATTTTCCATCTATTGTGAGCTAATGTTTTATTTTTTTTGTTTTTTAAATTAATTGCTAAGCTTAATATTTTTTTCATTTACTATGATTTATTTATTAACAAAATTTAAATTTTAAGGGAAGATAACATATTGAAATTGGAGGTGAAGATATAGGTTCTTTGATGGATGTGGATATTGGCACTGAGGTAATTTTGTTCATAATTGAATTGTTCTTTGATATATATGTTTAAATAATGTTTGACATTTGTAAATTGATTTTATATATGTTGAAGCTTGGGTCTCTTCGATCTTTTCGAGGCAAAGGAAAGACTCCATTGGATGATAGTGTTGGAATTGTAAGTTTAATATTTTATTTTTTTGAATTTAGTTTAAAATAGTCTAAATAATTTGTAAGATTTATAATTTTTTTTTATATATATTGTAGTTTGGGTCTACTCCACCTTTTAGAGGCAAAGAGAAGACTCCATTGGATGATAGAGAATTGGAGGTAATTTTGTTAATAATTGAATTGTTCTTCGATATATTAGTTTAATGTTTTAGTGTTTTGATTTTGGTTTAAAGTTCTTTAAATAATATATGCTATTCATAATATGTTTTTATACATGTTGCAGATTGTTACGAGTCTAAGGGAAGACTCTGGTCGAGGATAGTGGTGGACTTCTATTTAGAGAATTATTTATATTGTTGTTTTTATGTAGATATATATGTTGTAGTTGATTTGGACATGGATGAGCTTAATTTTTGGATTATATACATGTACTTTGAACTCACATGTACATAATTGTTGGATTACATACATGTACATTGAACTCACATGTACATGATTGTTTTTTTGGATTATATACATTTACATTGAATTCACATGTTCATGATTGTTTTTTTGGATTATATAAATGTGCATTGACCTTAGATATTGTTTTTGGGATTATATACATGTATATGTAAAGGTTAGGAATGTTAGGAAGTTTTGATAGGTGCAAATATATGAATGTATGTAATTTAATAAATTTATGTATGTTTCTTGTTAAGAAGTTGAGAGTGATAGAAATGTTATGAAGTTTTGATAGGTGCAATCTAATGTTAAGAATGAATATATGGGGAATGTTTATGTTAAGAGTGAATGTGGGAATAGGGGAATGTTAGAAGTGAATGTTTTGATAGGTGCAATTTAATGTTAAGAATGAATATATAGGGAATGTTAATGTTAAGAATGAATATATGCGAATGTATGAATGAATGTAAGAACAAATATATGGGGAATGTTAATGTTAAGAATGAATATATGGGGAATGTTAATGTTAGGAGTGAATGTGGGAATAGAGGAATGTTAGGAGTGAATGTTTTGATAGGTGCCATGTTAGTAGCGAATGTTAAGAGTGAATGTGGAAATAGGGGAATGTTAGGAATGATTGCTTTGATAGGCGCAATATAATGTTAAGAATGAATATATGGGGAATAGATATGAAAATGTTAATGTTAGGAATGTTAGGAAGTTTTTATAGGTGCAATGTTAGGAGTGAATGTTTTGACAGGTGCAATGTTAGTGGTGAATGTTAGGAATGAATACTTTGATAGGTGCAATCTAATGTTAAGAATGAATATATGGGGAATGAATATGGAAATTTTAATGTTAGGAATGTTAGGAAGTTAATGTTAGGAATGTTAAGAAGTTTTGATAGGTGCAACGTTAGGAGCGAATGTGGGAATGGGGGAATGTTAGGAGTGAATGTGGAAATAGGGGAATGTCAGGAATGAATGCTTTGATAGGTGCAATTTAATGTTAAGAATGAATATATGGGGAATGAATATGGAAATGTTAATGTTAGGAATGTTAGGAATGTTAGGAAGTTTTGATAGGTGCAATGTTAGGAGTGAATGTGGGAATTGAGGAATGTTAGGAGTGAATGTGGAAATGGGGGAATGTTAGGAGTGAATGTTTTGATAGGTGCAATATTAGGAGTGAATGTTTTGATAGGTGCAATGTTAGGAGTGAATGTGGAAATAGGGGAATGTTAGGAATGAATGCTTTGATAAGTGCAATCTAATGTTAAGAATGAATATATGGGGAATGAATATGGAAATGTTTGTTAGGAATGTTAGGAAGTTTTGATAGCTGCAGTGTTAAGGGTGAATGTGGGAATGGGGGAATGTTAGGAGTGAATGTGGAAATATGGGAATGTTAGGAATGAATGCTTTGATAAGTGCAATCTAATGTTAAGAATCAATATATGGGGAATGAATATGAAAATGTTAATGTTAAGAATGTTAGAAAGTTTTGAGAGGTGCAAATATATGAATGTTTGAAATGAATGTTATGAAATGTTAGGTGCAAATATATGAATGTATAAATGAATGTAAGAATGAATATAGGGGAATGTTAATGTTAAGAATGAATATATGGGAAATGTCAATGTTAGAAGTGAATGTGGGAATGTGAAAATTTTAGAAGAGAATGTTTTGATAGGTGCAATGTTAGGAGTAAATGTTAGCAGTGAACATGGGAATGTTAGGAGTGAATGTTTTGATAGGTGAAAATATATGAATGAATGTTAGGTAGTTTTAATAGGTGTAAATATATGAATGAATGTTAGGAAATGTTCTGAATGTTAGGAAGTTTTGATAGGTGCAAATATATGAATGTTAGGAAATGTTAGGAATGTTAGGCAGTTTTTATAGGTGCAAAATATATGAAATTATATATTATTAAGTTAATGTATGATTGTAGATGTAGTGTTGAGAAGTTTAGAATGTTAGGAATGTTAGAAAGTTTTGATAGAAATATTTTTTATTACTAAGGTAAAATTAACAACTTGATTTTGAATTTTAATATTTTTTATACTAAGGTAACATTATAAATTTAATTATTATATTTATTTTATGTTTCTTACAAAAAAAGAAAAGGAGCACTACAAAGTTGTAGTAGTGAGGAAACTACAAATAGCATTCCTATATAACCCCCCATGATTTAAAGAAAGGTGATAAAATGAATAATGAAAAACAAAAAGAAAGACTTGTAGAGTTACAGGGAGAATTCAAAAAGTTAAGGCCCTTCATGTTTCATGGAGAATTTGAGGAAGCGATATAATCTTGGTTGTTAAATCTGCTCCGTGGTGGAAAGAGGCTAAGAGTTTCACTAACATACGTAGTAACAAGTTGAGTTGGAATTTTTTTTAAAAACTATTGAAAAAATGTATATGTCAGAACGATATTATGATGAGAAATCCCAATAATTTGAAATGATTTGAGACTAGGATTGTTAACCATGGAATAATTTGTAACCGAGTTTGTAAATTTACAACACTATGTACCATACCTAAGAGTCGAAAAAGCTAAGGTATACTGTTTTATCAGTTGTTTACCCCTAGTGTATAAGGAAATGATTGTGTTTGAAATTCTTCAACAATGGATGAAGCAATTATAAAGGCTTAGTTGTGCTACCATTTGTTTAAAAAAATATCCAAATTGAGTAGAAGTTGGAAAAATAAAAAAAATTGAAAAGATCGATCCACATAGGAAAGGATTTAAACCCTCACCTTTTGGAAAAGGAACAAGAGGTCATACTGATAAAAATTACAATAGGGGAGGTTCAAATAATTGCAATGGGGTAAAGAGTATTGAAAATTCCAGTGGGGGATGGAATAGTAACCCATAAGCATGTTGCAGGAAGCTTCTATTGTGAATGACATAGCCAGGAATATCCCTATAGTTAATGTTTCTTTGGAATATCGACAGGTGGACCATCAATCCACCATGTTGGACATAGAAGGTAAAGTTTTGAACATACATATTTCAATACTTATCGATTCAGGGTCTAGTTTAAGTTACATTGCACCCAAAGTAGTTGAAAAGTGTAAACTTAGTAAGGAAAAACAAATTTGTTATTAGGTTTTAATGACTTGGATACCTCAGTTAATTTAAATATACTTCTCCTAGGATCCTACGACATTTTGATAGGTATGGATTGGCTAGAATCTCATAAAGATGTTATCGACTATTTGCATAAAATTTTTAATAGTGTGGATGAGGAGGATAAGTATCATACAATGAATGAAATTTATAGACATTTATCTACACGAAAAATTTCAGCACTACAACGTAAAAAGTGTATTAGGAAAGTGTGTCAACTTTATGGCATCAAAATTAAAGAATTTGAGCCCAAAAATTAAAAAATAGAATTGGAACAATTTCCTATTTTAAAGGAATTTGAAGTTGTATTTTGTGATAAGATATCAATATTACTACCTAAATGATATTTAGATTTTAACATAGATCAAATGTTGTTTTAGACACTAGTATCATGAGCTCCATATCATATGAGTATCCCAAAATTAACGAAATGAACAATACAATTACAGGAGTTACTACAGACAAAGGATATATTAAGCCTAGTGTGTCTCCTTGAAGAGCACCTATTTTGTTCGTGGGTGTGCTAGTAATATGATAAATTGTAATGTATTATTATTGCTTACTGCTGTGCATGGATAACTTATAGTTGATGAATATATAACCCACCATTGATGGTAGATAACTAGACGAACGCAAGCTAAAAAAAAATTATTTTTTCGTTTGTGTTGTAAATAACGATTTCATAATGGAAAAACATTGTTTGGACGAATAATTGTTCCACCGAAAAATTGTTTGGCTGAATAATTGTTCGGTTGAATAACCTCTGAGACCTAAAACCTTCACAATTTTCAGGTTTCTCTATTTTCGGAAGGTAAAATGGATGCCTTAAACTACAAATCGACTGTCGAACTTGATACCATTAGTTTCATCATTGAATCTACTTTCCATAGGTATAGATTTTGTTGTGTATAGGTGAGATCCGCTGTTTTTATTTATTTTTGTTTCTTAACATGTGTCGAGTTTTGTTTCATCTCTTTCAACATGTGGTGAAATGAAAAATATATAACTTTAAAAATACACCACCTAAAAAATTGAAACAAATATGGTGTGCTTAATTGGAGTGTCTACTTCAAAAGGGTATTTGTAGATTTTTAAATTTTATAGTCAATTGAAATAAAAGTGGCGCAACCAAACACATGTTTAAAATCGACAAGGTTTCCCCATTGATCAAATTCAAATGAATATTATAATTAGTGTATAGATCTATTGGTTACAAAATTATAGTCATCGCAATAGTATATTGTGTGTAGATTGTCGTAACATATTTTGTTTTTGCAAAACACAAGTTTAACAATGATTTTAGGGGTGCAACCAAACATGTCTATTTTTTAGTACTTTCATTTTATAAGGACACATTGTTAAACATTTTTCGAAATAACATATCAAATCTCAATAAAAAAAATTTAAAAAATTATGAATAGAAAGCTAACATAATTCTCTAAAAGTTTTGTTTTTACTTGAAAGTGAAATTCTAAACAAAAATATCACTTTCGTTCGCCCAAAGTTGAAAAACATGAAAAATCAAATTTATTTTCTCATAAGACCCCCCAAAATAGACATCCATCTTCATGGATTCACCCTTTATCCTTTCCTCCCAATAATATTCTTCCACACTATAATCTAGGGTGTGAGAGATACTTCTTTTGGAAAATATTTTTTCACCGTGCTTTTTTCGTAGAGACTAGATTCTGAATAAATTTAGCACCCATGGCCTAGTTCATCAATATAGGATCATGAATTCTAATACATCCATGGAATTAAGTATATTTGAGTAATTCCCACTTAACCATATGAAACTTCCTTTTATTGGTTTGCCCCCCTTGCCACAAGAAATTTCATGAAAATATATCTAATTTTTGCATAATTCCTTTTGGAGAAACAAGAGAAAAACATTGGAATAGGAGTAAATATGAGAGATATGACCTGATTAAGATGAATTTTATAGCTAAATTTATCCACCGTAGGCCAAAAATTTGCATTTTGTCTTTTAATTTCTATAAAATTACTTCCCATTTAGCTCTTTTGATTCTTTTTTGTGCAATGGGAATGGGAATGTCTTTGAAATGAATCCAATTCCTATTTCCAAAAAACAAAAAACTTGAGAAATACATTGCATGAGATGAGGGGAAACATTTCAACCAAAAGAATTACATTTTCCCTTGTTTACCTTTCCTCATGAAGCATATAGAAATTCATCTATTTTTTTTCCAACCTGCTAGCATTAATTATTGAAGCTCCTCCAAGAAGAATGATATTATAAACAAATTAGGTGTTGTTAACAACTCTAATCCCGTTAGCAATTGCAATTCCACATAAATTTCCTTCCTCTTGTACCATTATCAACTTCTTACCTAATGATTCATCCATAAGAATGTAAAAATTGAGATAAAGGACATACTTATCGAAGGCCTATTGAAGTTTGGAAAAAAATGTGGGTATACCATCAATCAATGGGTAAATATAGGGACAAGTTATACATGATTTGATCCACTTAACAAATGAGGGAGATACCCCAAATATATCAAGAAATAGAAAGAGAAAGCTATGGTGGACTTTGTGAAAAGAATTGGCCATATAAAGTTTAATGACCATTCACTACCCTTTTATAGAAACACTAGAATGAATCACTTCTTGAACCAACACAATATTACCCATAATATGCGTTTTTCAACAAGACCACCATGCACTTTCAAATATTAGCATGGGCGAAGAGGATTTTGACAACTAGCTAAAATTTTAGTCAAAAATTTGTAAGAGGAATTAAAAAGAAAAATTTGTATTGAATGAGAAAGAGAAGTGGGACAAACATATTTAGGAATTAAATCCAAGAAGGAAAAATTCATGCCTCCAATAATATTATCTTTTCCTTTTAGCCAATTTAAAGCATTTTACATAAAGTTGTGTTGACAATTTGCTAGCATGTTATGTAAAAATGAATGGTGAACCTGTGCAGACTAGGAGTCGTCTCAGCCCCTAACTACTGAGCACCAATAATCACCTCAGCTTCTTTGATATACTTGTTCAGTAGAATATTCTCTTTTGCATAAATCATAGTTGGAATTTTTTTCTAGAAAATAATCTTTAGTGATAGAATACTCCATCCCTACTCTATATACAAATATTTAAAATGTCAGAAGGCTTCCTAACGAATGTGTGGCTGACTAAAAGTACTATATTCTTCATTAGTTTGCTTCAATAATAAGTCATATACATGTAGATATAAACAGATTTCATATCGAACTATGTATGTATTGGTTTTCAAAATAAGATGCATAAGTTTATGTCGACCATGCTTCACATATTTATACATTCACAACATAGTTTTCATCCGGTATCAATGTACCAAAATTCCACCTTTTACTTTTCATGTTTAATGAACTCAACTATCTAACATCATCATGACATAAAACCGTACTAATCTACAATATATTAACGTATTCATATGTATGGATATAAATTGTCTCGTTAGTGTGTCTTATCTGAATGGAAAGTAAGCAAAATAAAATATTGGGACAAATGATCATATATTTATAAACACATCATTCAAAATGTAGTGTGTTACACCTTCCATAATTTTAAATACACATTTAAACACTATTTTTTAGTCATTTTCAATCATTTTAGATTCTAGATTATTTTTTGTTGTATTATTTTGAAATTAATGTAGTGATTTTTCCTTCCAGCAGAGCACTAAGTCATAATTTCCTAATCTCCTTTTTGTAATGACTGAGCTCATTCTGAGTTGTTTCTAATAAATTTCAAGAAAAATAGATTTTTTCTCTTGTTGTTTCTATTAGTTTCTATGTTTGCATTTATGTTTGTTTACCTATGTTGCAGCATAATATTTTCTAGTATCTTAATAGTAATTAGTTCTCTAAAATGTTAAATTTGTAACCTAGGAAAATACTAACCGTTTAATAATTCTTTCATTTATCTATTTATAGTAAATCTAGTTCTTCTATTTCCTAACCATATTTACTTATGCACTATTATTAAACATTTAATTACTAAAAATAATATAACAAAAGAAGAATACGTGGAATTATGTAGGTTGAAAATAGTCCCCTTGCTATCGTAGCCTTGCTTGTATAAGCCTTTGTTACCAAAATTGGATGAACCACCCTGCCGACGAGCTCTTATCTTGTTTTCCCTAGGAAATCGACGGGTTTCCAATCCCCAGAGACCACATACCAATAATTCCAAGAGCCGCTTCCTTTTATTTCCCACAATTTTCAATCCTTGAGTTAACCCCCTCCTCAAGAGTTTTCTTCTCTTTTGTTATAACACTCCCCCTACCTTCCTCTTGTAAAATAGCCAAAAGAACCATCCCCCAAAACCCATCAAATTCCTCTCTAAATACCCTATTCCACCTTCCTTTTCCTTCCCCCTTCTTCCACCGTCTTTTTCTGCATTCATTTCGATCACTTGTTTTACTGTCTAATTCATAATAAAATATTGTTTTTATTCTGTACTTCTTTCTCGGGAAGTTAAATGGTATTAAGTCTAGTTAAGTTTTATTTAAAGGATGGAATGTACATCATTTAATTATTCTCAAACTATCCAATTTAAGAACTTCATGAGACGGTGAATCCATTATTATCCTTACCTTCTTTTACTGTGTTTAATAAAATAATAATTAAATAGTTATCATGTTGACTCTTCGTAATTTGAAGTGGCAGTTTGATTAATTTATAAAATATAATTTGGATTCTTTGTCTAACATAGTAGTACTTTATATTTATTTTAATGAATCCTATCTTGACTTGCATGTTATATTTAATAAACTAATAATATTTTTACAAGGTTTTCGATCAATCACTTTTATATTATTAACCTAGTAATTGGGCATTTTGACAAATTCGTTTATAGATTTTGTAACATCAATTATTTTAGTTTAGTGGTAACATAATAATAATTAATAATAGTAAAAATATTAATATTAATTGATAGTAAATAATAATATGAACATTTATTTTTTTAATTTCTAAGTACCCTAGCACTAATCTAGTACACTTTTCTTAATAATCAAGGTACATTTACTGGTTTAATTAATCACGATTAATAGTTAAACCATACAACTTTTCAAAGTTAATGTTCATCAATGATACTTCATATTGACAACACTTCTATTAATTGTTTATTACAATGTTTACATACAATTAATGAATAGATTAGTCAACTTATTATTACACATTACCTAACAACTTAACATCAATTATCTAAATTTAATCAATGCATAACTATCCTAATTGCCTACTACAACTTATACAATTATTTGACACGTTATGTATTTGTATATTGATACTAGTGTACATGTGCAAAGTGTGCATGCATGGCCAACGTATGCACAGGTCAAAAGTGTACTATAATAAAAAATCATCTCTCCTGGGCATACTTGTTAATTAATAATGATATTCATTCATGCAAGTAGAACACACATAAATACAACATAATTATTTATCATCCCCAACTATTTTAACTGTTAACCTTTAAGATTCATATCCTTTTCCTTTATTTATATTAGTTTAATCAATCAAGCATGTAGAAGGGTACCTACTGCCACTAAATCAATACAAAGGAATACCCAACCCTCAAAAATACTATCAAACATGTCCTTCCATCCTAACCTACGTCCACATCCCCCCTTTCCTTCTTATGTTAGTACAAAAGTGGACGACAACTACACTGACCTAACCACATAGAACTTGAGAGCGGTATCGTGGGATAAATAGAAGACTTATCCTCTCCTACCAGGAATATGACCATTGTAATCACAACAACTTGGGGATCGTGTCTCAGCATTGCCCTCCTATGACCCTAAGTATCATAGTGACATAGGGTGGGAAATACATCCATCGTTCTCAACATACTGGGTCTATACTCTATCAAAACCATATTCTATTTCCATTGAGATCATTGGAATGTGTCATTCTATCATCTCTTTGGTAATTAAGGCTCTTTGTAAAATATGTACTACATCAAACTTCATATCACGTATATGAGTATTACATAACCTCTTTGCCCTGCGGGTTAGTACTTTGCAAACATAATTCATAAAATTATCTACATTTAATCAATAGTTGGTCCATATTATCAACATCGTTTCATTTCATCACATAAAATCATTAAATTGATCACATCATGGGTGGGTATTCATTTACCACATCATACATATCACATTTCATCAAGAATGACAATCAAACGTACATTGTCGTTATGAAATAAAGGAATATCATGATAAATATTAGAATTTAATGGCATAAGCATAGTAACATCATGATAATGATTACATCATAACATCATTATTAGAGAATCCACATAAGCATAGTAACATTAGGAAAATGGTAACATCATAACATCATAATAAGAGCATCCACATAATCTTAGTAACATCATAAACATAGAAGCAACATATAATAAAGTATAACATGGAGAAATGTACTTTACTCAATCTAGTTGATTCAAACAGATAATAAGAAAATATAGTGTAATAATTCTGACTGATAAACACCCCTAGTCAAAATATAGGGCATTGCATACAACCACCCTTCAGGAAACTTCATCTAGAAGTTGTGGTCAAAATGGTGAGGGGAAATCTCGATGCATAGTCTTTGTATTCTCCCAAGTGGCAAATATTGGGCTATACTTGTCCCACTAGAAATTAACTTGGTCCACATCAAAACTATGGAGATGTCGAACCCTACAATCCACTATACGTAATGGTTCAACCATGAAGATTCCCTCGTTCGAGGCCTGCAATTCCTTCCAATGAAGTTTGTTAGTCTCATCAGCTATGTAATGTCGTAATACATAAACATGAAATACATTGTGAGTTATGTGCAAGTGGGGTGGCAATAAAAGACGATAATATATCGATATGATTCTCTAAAGAATTTCAAATGGCCCTATGAAGCGAGGTGACAACTTAGTCCCTTTTCCAAACCAAACAGTACTTTTATTTGGTCTGATGTGAATAAATACATGATCCCCTACCTCATAAATTCTGTTATATCTTTGTAGATCGGCATAAATATTTTGTCTATCATGTGCTTCCTTTAAAAACTACCTAATTTGTACCAGCTATTGCTCCATTTCTTGAATCAATTCAGCCCCAATTAAAACTAAATCATCCAAGCTATCCAACTGAATGGAGTCCTGCATGGACTCCCATATAATGCTTGATATGGAGGCATACCAACGGAGCCATGATGACAGTTGTTGTATGCAAAATCCACTAGACGAAGATATTTTTCCCACTGTGTCTGGTGATCCATAACATATATCCTAAGCATGTCCTCCATTACTTGATTTACCCTCCTTGTTTGTCCATCTGTCTCAGGATGATAAGTGGAGCTTATGTTTAGTTGTGTCCCTAATTCTGAATGCATGCTTATCCAAAACATGAAGGTGAACTTAGGGTCTCTATCCAAAATTGTCTTCTTCGGAAATCCATGAAGACGTACAATCTAATTTATAAATAACCTTGCTACATCCTTCATATCATAAGTGTCTCTAACTGGAATCAAGTGGGAGGGTTGGTCAATTTTTTGACCACAAGCAAAATAGTGTTGTGTCTCAAGTATGTAAGTGGCAATCCTACAATGAATTCCATGGAAATGACTTTCCATTTAGTCATAGGAATATCATGAGGTTGTAAGAGACCAGTTGGATGTCGATGGTATGCTTCAACATGTTGAAACTCGAGGCATTGCACCACAAAGTCCACAACAATGCTCCTCATACCTGGATAAAACAAGAGTTTCTTCATGTCCACATACATCTTCTTAACTCTTGGGTGTGCATAATAATGTGTTATATGGGCCTATCTAAGCATTGTTTCTCTACTATGACCTCCCCTAAAAACATACATTCTCCCGTGATATCGCAATAATCAATATTTTTCAAGACGGTACCCCTCATTCTTCGAATCGGGTTTCCTCCAACTCTAAACAACTAAGGTTTCCTTGAGATACCAATTGTCCCTCAAAACCTATCCTATTATTATTTCCTTTAAGTCAATGTTCAAGGGAATTAATGAGAAAATCTACAGCCTTTAGCTTAAATCATTTACCACTGCATTCTCATTTCCTTTGATACATGAGATACCAAAGTTGTACTCACTCATGAAATCACTCCATCGCCTCTCTTTAGTGTACATATCCCTTTGTATAAATATATATTGTAAGCTCTGATGATGTGTTTTAAGTGTGAAACTCCTGCGAACAAGGTAGTGCCTCCATAATTTCAGTGCCAACATTACCGTTACCATCTCTAGATAATGTGTCACATACTTATCCTCATGACGTTTCATATTATGATACACATAAGCTATTAACCCACCTTCATGCATTAGAACTTCTCCTAACCTTTTATTCAAGCCGTCGGTGCATACCATGAATTCTTTATCAATGTATAGTACCCATATGATTGGTGCACTTGTTAGAAGACTATTCAATTTGGCAAAAGTGACATCACATTCAATGGTCCACTCATATTGTTTTCCCTTTCATTGCAAGGTGGTGATGGGTTTTGAAATCTTGGTAAACCCTTCCATGAATATTCGCTAATACCCTGCTAATCCCATGAAGGTACGTGCTTCATGCACATTCTTTGGGATTGGCCAATCCTAATGGCCTTCACCTTTTCTGGTTCCATTGAGATCCTTTCTCTTCAGATGTTATGCCCTAAGTAGTGAATCTCCTTTTAGAAGCAAGAACACTTCCACTTTTTACCATACAATTTATGTTCCCTTAAGCAAATCAAGATGAACATATTTAGTAATAAAATGCAAGAAGGACAAATTCATGTCTCCACTAATCTTATCTTTTCCTTTTATTAGCATTTTACATAAAGTTGTTTTAACAATGTGCTAGCATGTTTTGTAAAAATGAATGGTGAACTTGTCCAGAGCACGAGTCGTGTCAGCCCCTAACCACTGAGCACCAATAATCACCTGAACTTCATTGATATACTTATTCACCAGAATATTCTCTTCTGCATAAATCATAGTTGGAATTTTTTTCTAGCAAATCATGTTTAAAGATAGAATACTCCATTCCTACTCTTTATACAAATATTTAAAATGTCAGAAGGCTTCCTAATGAATGTGTGGCTGACTAAAAGTGCTAGCTCCTTCCTCAGTTGGTTTCAATAATAACTCATATACATGTAGATATAAATAGATTTAATACCTAACTATATATGTATTGGTTTTTAAAATAAGATGCATAAGTTTATGTCCACCATCCCTCACATCTATTATACATTCACAACATAGTTTTCATACAGTATCTGTGTACAAAAATTCCACCTTTTACTTTGCATGTTTAATGAATGCAACTATCTAGCATCATCAGGACATAAAACCATACTAATCTACAATATATTAACATATTCATATGTATGGATATAAATTTTCTCGTTAGTGTGTCTTATCTGAATGGAAAGTAAGAAAAATAAAGTATTATGAAAAGTGATCATATAGTTATAAACACATAATTCCAAATGTATGGTGTTACACCTTTCATAATTTTAAATACACATTTAAACACTATTTTTTAGTCATTTTCAATCATTTTAGATTCTAGATTATTTTGTGTTGTATTATTTTGAAATTAATGTAGTGCTTTTTCCTTCGAGCAGCAGAGCACTAAGTCGTAATTTCCTAAGCTCTTTTCTGTAATGACTGAGCTTAGTCTGAGTTGTTTCTAATAAATTTCAAGAAAAATAGATTTTTTCTCTTATTGTTGGTATTAGTTTATATGTTCTTGTTTATGTTTTTTTACCTATGGTGCAACATAATATTTTCTAGGATCTTAACATTAATCAGTTTTCTAAAATTTTAGATTTCTAACCTAGGAAAATACTAACAGTTTAATAAATCTTTCATTTATCTATTTATAGTAGATCTACTTCTTCTATTTCCTAAACATATTTAATTATGCAATATTATTAAACATTTAACTACTAAAAAAAAATATAACAAAATAAGAATACCTCGAATTATGTAGGTTGAAAATAGTCCCCTTGCTCCCATAGCCTTGCTTGTCCAAGCCTTTGTTATAGAAATTGGATGAACCATTCTTTCGACCAGATCTTATCCTGTTGTACCTGGGAAATTGATAGGTTTTCTATCCCCAGAGACCATATACCAATAATCCCAAGAGAAATTTCCTTTCCTTTCCCACAGTTTTCAATCCTTGAGTTAACCCCCTCGACCTCAAGATTTTTCTTCTCTCTTTTGTTGCAACACTCCCCCTACCTTCCTATTGTAAAATTCCCAGAAGAACCATCCCCTAAAACCCCTAAATTTTTTCTCTATATACCCTCTTCCACCTTCCTTTTCTTTCACCCTTCTTCCACTGTATTTTTCCCCAAGAATTCATTTTGATGATTTATTTTACTGTCTAATTCATAATTAAATATTGTTTTTATTATGTACGTCTTTCTCGGGAATTTAAATGGTATTAAGTCTAGTTAAGTTTTATTTAAAGGATGGAATGTACATCATTTAATTATTCTTAAGCTATCCAATTTAGGACCTTCATGAGACGGTGAATCCATTATTAGCCTTACCTTCTTCTAATATGTTTAATAAAATAATAATTAAATAGTTATCATGTTGACTCTTCGTAATTTGAAGTGGCACTTTGATTAACTTATTAAATATACTTTGGATTCTTTGTCTAACATGGTAGTACTTTATATTTATTTAAATGAATCCTATCTTGACTTGCATGTTATATTCAATAAACTAATAATATTTTTACAAGGTTTCCTATCAATCACTTTTATATTATTAACCTAGTAATTGGGCATTTTGATAGATTTGTTTATGGATTTTGTAACATCAATTATTTTAGTTTAGTGGTAAGATAATAATAATTAATAATATTAATATTAATATTAATATTAATTGATAGTAAATAATAATATCAACATTTATTTGTTTAATTGCTAAGTACCCTAGCACTAATCTAGTACACTTTTCTTAATAATCAAGGTACATTTACTCATTTAATTAATCACGACTAATAGTTAAACCATACAACTTTCCAAAGTTAATGTTTATCAATGCTAGTCCATATTGACAACACTTATCTTAATTTCTTATTACGATGTCTACATACAATTAATGAATAGATTCGTTGACTTATTATTACGCATTCCCTCACAACTCAACATCGATTATCTAAATTTAATCAATGCATAACTATCCTAATTTCCTACTACATCTTATACGATTATTCGACATATTATGTATTTGTATAATGATACTAGCATAATTGTGCAAAGTGCGCATGCATGGACAGCGTATGCATAGGTCAAAAATCTACTATAATAAAACATAATCTCTCCTAGGCATACCTACCAATTAATAATAATATTCATTCATGCAAGTAGAACACACATAAATATAACATAATTATTTATCATCCCCAACTATTTTAACTGTTAACCTTTAAGATTTATATCCTTATCCTTTGTTTATATTAGTTTAACCATATACAGTATACTCCATTATAGCCTATTACCAAATTTTCTCTCATAAAAAAGTACCTCCCATCCATTAGAGGAAATTTGGGGTCTAAAATGGGCCTTATAAGAAAACGTGCCAAAATAAGTTTTTGTGAGTTGGAATTCAAGAACCAATAAAATTTCAATAAAATAAGTCAACCATAATGGTTGAATTGGCATATTTGTCATTAAAAAAAACTACTTCTTTTGTTCGTATTTTCGACATATCTCATTGTGTTTTTACTCAAATTTCGATTGGGAGAGCTCGTTGGATGCAGAATTTGATTCCGCATCCAATGAGTACCCACACTGCATACTTTTGACGGACCCCTATACCCCAAAAACAAGAAATACCTGAAAAAATGTGATGATGACATCATCATCACATTTGTTCAGGTATTTCTTGTTTTTGGGGTATAGGGGTCCGTCAAAAGTATGCAGTGTGGGTACTCGTTGGATGCAGAATCAAATTCCGCATCCAACAAGCTCTCCCAATTGAAATTTGAGGAAAAACACAAGGAGATATGTCGAAAATACGAACACAAAAAGTAGTTTTTTTCTTTCTTCCTCCAAAATTAATCAATATTATTTTATTATTTTAACTATTATTTTATTATTTTCCTTAGGAGGCCCATTTTAGACCCCAAAATTCCTCTAATGCCTAACCTACATCCACATCCCCCCTTTTCTTCTTTTGCTAGTAGAAAAGTGGATCCCATCTATACTGGCCTGACCACATAGAACTTGAGAGCGGTATCATGGGATAACTAGAAGAATTATCCTCCCCTACCAGGAATCTAACCATCGTCATCACAACAATTTGGGGATAGTGTCTCAGTATGACCCTCCCATGACCCTGAGTATCATAGTGACATAGGGTGGGTAGTACATCCATCCCTCTCAACATACTAGGTCTATACCCTATCAAAACTGTATTATGCTTCTATCGCGATCATTGGAATGTGTCATTGTATCATCACTTTGGTAATTAAGGCTCTCTGCAAAATATGTACTACATCACATTTCATATAACGTATCGGAGAATTACATAACCCCTTTTCCCTACGGGTTAGTAATTTCCAAACATACATTCATAAAATTATCAACATTTAATCAGTAGTTGGTCCATATTATCAACATTGTTTTCTTTAATCACATAAAATTAGTAAATCGATCACACCATATGTGGGTATCCATTTACCATATCATACATATCACATCTCATCAAGAATGACAATCAAACATACATTATCGTTATGAAATAAAGGAATGTCATGAGAACTACAACAATTTAAGTGTATACGCATAGTAACATCATGATAATGATAACATCATAACATCATTATTAGAGTATACCCATAAGCATAGTAACATCAGGAAAATGATAACATCATAACATCATAATCAGAGCATCCACATAAGCATAGTAACATCATAAACATAGTAGCAAAATATAATCAAGTCTAACATGGAGAAATTTGCTTTAGTCAGTCCAATTGATTCCAAGAGATAATAAGAAAATAAATTTTAATAAGCCTGACTGATGAACACACCTAGTCAAAATATAGGGCGTTGCATACACCCAACCTTAGGGAAATTTCGTCCAAAAGTTGTCGTCAAAATAGTGAGGGGAAATCTAGATGCATAGTCTTTATGTACTCCCAGGTAGCAGATATTGGGCTATACCTGTCCCACTAGAACTTAACTTGGTTCACATGGAAACTATGGATATGTCGAACCCTACAATCCATTATACATAATGGCTCGACCATGAAGATTCCATCGTTCAAGACCTGCAAGTCCTTCCAATGAAGTTTGTTAGTCTCATCAGCTACGTAATGTCGTAATACAGAAACATGAAATACATTATGAGTTCTATGCAAGTGGGGTTGCAATACACGTAAGATATTAATCCATCTTCCTACATTAGAACTGCTCCTAACCCTTGCTTCAAGGCGTCGGTGCATACCATGAATTCTTTATCCATGTTTGGTACTTGTAAGATTGGTGCACTTGTTAGAGAACTGTTCAATTTGGAAAAAGAGACATCACATTCACTGGTCCACTCATATTAGTTTCCCTTTCAATGTAAGGTGGTGATGGGTTTCCCTTCGATGAATATTTGGTAATACCTTGTTAATCCCATGAAGCGACACACTTCATGCACATTCTTTGGAATTGGCCAATCCTTGATGGCATTCACCTTTTCTAGTTCCACTGAGATCCCTTCTCCTGAGATGATATTCCCTAAGTATTGAATCTCCTTTTGGAACAAGGAACACTTTGGCAATTTACCATACAATTTATTTTCCTTTAAGCAAGTCAAGAATAACCACGCGTGCTCCTCATGCTCATTTTTTGTTCTTAGAATAGATAAAAATATCATCTAAGAAGACATGAACAAAGCATACCAAGTAATTTCAAAAAACACCATTCATGAGGCTCATGAATACAACTGAAGTATTGGTCAGACCAAATGGTACCACTACGAACTGATAATGCCCAAATCGTGTTTGAAAAGCAGTCTTAGGAATGCCATTTTCTTTAATCCTAAGCTGGTGATACCCCAAACACAAATCAATATTAGAGAATACTAAAGCACCTTTCATCTGATCAAAGAGGCCATCATTTTTTTTATGATAAATTTTATTCATCGTGGCTTTGTTCAAATCCCTGTAATCTATGCACAGTTGTAGATATCCATCCTTATTCTTAACAAAGATCACTCATGCTCCCCATGGTGAGATACCAGGTCTAATTAATCCCAATTATAGAAACTCTTCTAACTATATCTATAAATCTCTAATATTTGGGGTTTTCATTCTATAAGGATGTCATGTACCAAATTAAATAATTTCCAAATAAGACTACTTGCAAATAATGTTCCACCAACCTACTAGTTCCCTAGGTTGAGATGGAGACATAAATTTTGTAATAAGGGGATATGGGACCCAAAAGGACTTTAGTTTACCATATTCACATTTAAATGGGTCACAAAAATGATACATTCTAAGAAAATAAGGTGGCATGGGTTCATGAATACACTTGGAAGCTTGTGGAGCGGCCTTTGGATGACTAGATTCCCCACACACTTTGAAAGATCCTCATCAAAATTTGAACACATGGGTAATGCAACATTATTGGAGGGTGATGTGGTTTGAAATATAATATAATGAGCCAAGTAATTTGAATAGGTAAAGGAGAGTAACTCCCATGGAAGAGGAAGAAACTAGAAGACAAGGCATGCCACTTGAAAGGCGATTCCATGCACTCTATGACAATAAATGATGAAATATTCTATGACAAGTATGATAAATTCAGACCTGATTGCAGACATATGAAAAATATAAAATGACATGGTTAAAAATAGCCATCAAGAAGTTTAATTAAGGATTTATAGGCATCCATTTTAATTGGTGAAATAATTGGAGCATGAAGAGGAAGACAAGTGTCACGAGAGTTACTAAACCACTGAGATGAGTTAGATGAATCCCATTGAGGGAAATTCGACCTTAGGAGGATTCATGAATTTAATAAAATGATGTCATGAGGAATTAGGATATATCTTTATCATTTTTTAATAGGAATTTGGAATTTTTGAGAGCTTTTGCTTCTCCATTGCATGGTGAGTGTTCAAACTCCTTGCTTGTGACCCAATTTCGAGGGAGTTGGATTCCTTTCCAAGTTGGTTAATGGAGAGACCATTTAGAAATATCATTTGATTTTAATTAAGGAGTTTTATTTTCAGGTTTAAGGTCCATACAGTCTAATTTTCATCTTCCCCCCTATTCTCTCATTCCTTCCTGTCCATTCCCCCACACTCTTATGTTGAGGGCGCACTTGTTGGAGTGGTGCTTGCACTTTAACGAGTATATATGGTTCCAAAGCTTTGAAATATCATATATGTATTTTTAATATCATGTACATATTCTCTATAATTCTAAATATAAATAATACACATGTTAGAGACTCGCATTCCCATGCTCCTGAATAACTAGTTTTCATGGATCGAGCTTCAATATTGAAGTAGCTTTATATCAGATTTGTATGAGGAAATTTATATGAGTTTGATGATGTTGGGGAATCCATGAATTATTTAATTATATTTAATTTAATTCCCATATTCTATGAATATTTAAATCCAAGAAAGTCCCGTGTGAAAATCTTGCATCCTCATGCCATTGTATCACTAGTTTTCATGGATTTTGGCTTCAATCCTGAAGTAGTTTTATACCGGATTTGTATGAGGGATATTCTATGATTTTGATGATTTTGTGACATAAATATACTATGTATTACTCTATAATTTCATTTCCATATTCTCTATGGCTTGAAATCCAAGAAACTCATGTGTGAAAAGCTTGCATTCCCATGCCATTGAATCACTAGTTTCCAGGACTTTGGCTTCAATCTTGAAGGAGTCTTGTATCATATTTGTATGAGGTATTTAATATAAGTTTTATGATTTTGGGGAACAATTTTTTATTATATATATTACCACCATGTTTACTATTACTGTTAGAACCATATATCCTACCTTTCATATGTCAAAATCAAGCTAGTTATGCAATTTCCACATAAGCAATTTCACTGAAAGTTATCAAATGAATGTGGAAATATAGAACCAGTTTGGAGAACTAATAAGCATGTATAATTAAATTACATGAGGTATTATATCAGTCCCAATACTCTTATTAAAAATTTTGGAGGCTCGTACATGAGCTAGGAATCCCAGTTGGCCTACACCCTCGGGGGGATTTCATCACAATTTCCTAGTAACTTTGGCCTTTTTGTCATCGGCCCCAAACGATGTTGAGGAGGTATGAAGTTAGTAATAAAGTGATAATAGTTTCCATTTATACGTATTAAGACTCATCATATAATTCAATTTCAAATTTGGGACCCTTTGGTTCCATTTGGAACCCGTAGAGTCAATACTAGTTAATCCTGAATTTGCCCAATTTGTGCATTTCTCCAAAATTTCCAAGAAGGGACATTAAAAAGGAGTATTTGATGTAGGATCTGCTGATCGAGTTTTACTTCTATCTTGAAATCAAGCTCTCTTTTTGGAGGTGATCCTGACAATTCTTTTGGAAAGATGTCCTTGAACTTAGATAGTATAGGGTAAGAATTCAAAGAAGGTCCTTTACTGTCACTCACCGTATCAACTACAAAAAAATGAAATCCCTATCTTAAGAACCTCTTATCTTTCATTGTGGATATGAAACAGAGAGATACATTTCTCTTGGACCCCTAGATTTTAATTGCTCAACCTTCATCAACAAGGCACACGACTTTCTTTGCGTAGCAATCCATGTAAGCTCTATACAATTCTAACTGGTCCATGCCAATAAGAAGGTCATAGGTCCCCAAATTGGTGAAATAAGCATTCAAATTAGTGGTCCACACTCCTAAGTCAACTTGAAACCCCCTTACCTTAATACCTATTGCTTGCTTAACCCCCAAATCCTTCTCGATCGATTCAAAATAATTGTGCTCAGAGGATGCCAACCCATATTTATCTAATGCATATGCTGAAATAAAACTATCTGTTACACCAGGATCACATAAAATTTTAAGTTTGACATTGTTTACTTTACCACTGGATTCTACTATGGTGGACTGATGTTCTTCCTAGTGGTTAGGAATAACTACATGAATTCGATGAGTGTTACTAGAACTGCCCATAGGTGCTTTTACTCCCCTTTTCCTGTTGTTGGTTTGGCCTTTAAGAAAATTCCATTGGAAATGAGGACCTCCACATCCAAAAAAATAGACATAGGGTGGTGCTCACATGCTACTGGGAGGAGTCGTATGGGATGAGTTCCTTACCCTAGATTATGTAAACCCTCTCGATCCTGTAGGGACAACCATGTGTTCGTCCTTGGTTCCCATAGGTTGCTGACAAATCTTCCGACATTGAGTTAACTAAAGTGTTACATCTCACGGTGAACCTATTACCATAAGGAGGAGGTGTGGATTGTCCTCCCCTAAAGAATAGTCACATGGACTTCCATGTAACATACTAATTGGACCCTATTAACTTACTTTCTCCCTTTTCCTCTAACATATCCTCTGCATAATGAACATACTCAACCTCCATAGTAACTAAAGCGGGATTCCACATCCGTACTACGACTCTGATCTTGTAGTTGATTCCATACAAAAAACAATCCACCTATACATCATCTGAGTACAAGTATGGAACATACTTTACTAGATCCATGAATCTAGCTTCATAATCTTCCACTATCATGTTTTCCTGTACCAAAGCATGAAAGGCACCTTCAATTTTGTCCATGGAATAAGTTGGAAGATACTTCATGTCGAACCTCTCCTTGAATAATTTCCACGTAACAGTCAGGGGAGTAAGATGAAATTTCTTCTCTAGGTTTGACCACCAATTTAGGGCATCTCCCTTTAGCTGAAATATGGTCATTCTATTCTCAAAACTACATGTATAATTCTTTAGTGTGAAGCACCTCTTCATGCCTTTGAGCCATGCTTCAACATACTTACCGGTTCGTCCTCTAGAAAAATCAGGAATTTTTATCTTCTGTATCTCTCTGGAAATATTTTAAAGGGGTTCCTGCCTAGGGCTCTGTGCCCTCTCAGATATTTCTCAACTCAACTGCGTGGTTTCAACCTCTACAACCCTCTTTGAATTCCTATTCAATGTGGCCATAATGGTTTCTAAGGACCTCAGTATGACCTCCATCTCGGGAGTGGAGGTTTTCCTTAGCGGTGTAAGTGGTGGTGCTTATGGAGGCAGTGAGGGAGGAAAAGCTCGTCCTGTATGTGTTTTAACCATGATAGTTCCTGAAATATCAATAACATTAGATTGTTATTATCTTAATCTAATCATTATGGTGATAAGATTTAGTTATTCAATGCTTATATTTAGGTGTAGGGATATCATGTGTCTCAAATTGGCATAAAACTTGTATTGTTGTTTCTATTAAATTATTTCATCACGCGGTTTAATCAGTGTCTTAGTATTCAAATCATCATGTTGGTCTCAATGATGTCTAGTTTCTCATATTTCACGTCTGTCTCATCGGTTCAAATATAAGTCGAAGTCTTGGTAATGTATTAAGTTAACACTTAAATTTAATAACTTGAATTAACTTCATATTTAATGTTTTTAACTATTGTTTTGGAATGGACTACCCTAATTTACTTACGGGAATCCATGTGAAGATTATGATGCATGAAGGAGGGAAAATCTCAAGGTTTCTCCTTTCTTCCATCCATTCTTCCGCTAAGTGTTCACATGTGAGTACTTGGGCTCCACTTCTTGTCTATTTAAAAATAACATAATACTAAGAAATCGTCCATGAATACTCCTGTATATCATTCAAACCTTCATCATGCAACCTAATGTAGACAAAGCAATATTTTAGGAGTTCAAGATAAAAACAAATAGCAGGGTACTTACCTCATTAATTCTGACAATTGTTGTGGTTAAACCAACGGAAAAATATTCTCATGAAAATACTTCATTCTTTTCTTCTGATTCCATTTTTTAGCCCAAATAGGTCCTAGTGCTGAAACATTAGCTCTCATACCATATGTAACAAACCCAAAGGACCATTAGTAGATCCCTGCAGTACACTATGCAATTTTTTTCAAAAATTGAGTACAACAATCTTGTTAGCCCCATTGGATAGTGAAACTTAAATATTATAAGCTAGGGAAAACAACTATTGTACTAAAACGACATGTAAATGTTTAACCATTATAGGTTTCATATGTTAGTAAAAGGGATGCTTTTGACTCCAATCATATATCTGATGTATCTTTATAATTTCCATTATAATCCTTCATTATTAGTCATTGTTCAATCTTCAAGTATTCTACACACAGATGCATTAAGAGGTTCCTTCATAATATTGAATATTACAATAATAATCCCACCATATATATTAGTTGTATACTGGTCTTTTCAATGAAAATACAATTACACATTTACACATCCATAACGCTAAACTGTATATGAGCTTGAATCACCGATGGCCAAATAGTCCGAGGTGAAGGACGCATCTCTTGATTTGGCTGATGAAGACACCACAATGTTAGACAACTTTAGAACTAATATATATATATATATATATATATATATATATATATATATATATACAAATAGATTCCAATATAATTGTTGATCGAGGGTTACTCTAATACCTTTCCACCTACTAGAACACTTCCTCTATAGTCACCACTTTGGAATTCATGTTAATTCAATGTACATAGTAGAACTATAAATCATTTATAAACCTAGCAATGTAAGCTACATAACAATTTGAAATATGATGAACCATTTTTGTAAACAAAGTTATTTGATACTACTCAAAACTGAAAGGACTTTGGAGACTGAAAACATGCCTATGACTTTCCTTCCAACCATTAGCTCTAAATGGCGTAGGTTTTTTTCGCTTAGAGCCACCCCCTAGATGGACGATGAATCCACTAAGGTAAAGCTTAACATTCTGATACTATTAAGGGTTTAAAACAATATAGGAATCCATTTAACCTTAAAGCCAATTTCCATCCACACACTCAAAAATTAGGGTTCGATTAATTTAAACCAAAGAAGACAGTAGGAAAAAAGGGTGCAAGATTAGGTTACCCTAACCAATACCAATACCAATAATGGATCTTGTGATCAAGGTGTACGTCTATCCATGTAAGCATGTTCCATAAAATATAATTATTCACGAGGACTTGGAATTAGATAAAGCAATCATTCGATAAAATCGATGTTGAACAGTCATAATCCAGTTCATAAACTTTTAAAGCGCGTTCTTGTAATTATAGTCGATAATGGATATCGGGTTTTCATCTCTCCAATTGCATCCTTTAAGGTATACTTTATTAAAAACATGGTGTTGGACTAAATCCAATGCCGGAGATCAAGTTTGAAACTATAGCAATAAACATCTTCGGGCTTGGAATCCGAGACTAAATATTGAGGGCAGATCTATAAAGATAAACATATAGGCTATGTTAAATAGTAGGTAAGATAATCACAGGCTTGGAAGTCGATAAAGTAGATTGATTCGATATCCTGATAAACATACAGGTATGATAAATCGTAGTTAGGTTAAATCTCCGTTTTGGAAGCAGATACTGAATATTAATTTCAGATCCATAACATTAAGATCTACGAAAAAATGTCGGAGCTTGGAACAAACCGATAATGACTGTTAAGTTCAGATCCAAACCATCGATAACTAAGAAAATGCAAACGCAGCTTGGGGACAACCGATACTGAAGATTGACTGTAGTTCTAAAAAGATAAACTTAGCACGTTGGTTAAATCACAGAAGGGGAACCGCTTCTGATGTTTGACTTCATATCTACAAGGATAAACTTATCCTTAGGTTAAATCACACCTTGAAAAAAACCGATGCTTATGCATTAAACATATAAGGCATAATTAAAAAAAAGCTTTGGAACAAGCCGAATCCAAGAATGAGTTTATATCTATACCATTCAACATACATAAGGTAATAAAATCGGATCTTGGAATAAGCCAAAGCAGAGCCTCACTTTAGATCTATACCATTCAACATACATAAGGTAATAAAATCGCAGCTGGGACTAAGACAAAGCAGCGCCTGAGTTTAGATCTATAACATTCAACATGCATAAAGTAATGAAATCGCAACATTGAATACACAGAAGCAGAGGCTTAGGTTAGATATATACCATTCAACATATATTAAGCCGAAGCAGAGGTTGATTTTACATAAGATAAAGAAATTGCAGCTTGGAATAACTGAATAAGAGGCTGAGTTTATATCTATGCCATTCAACATATATAAGGTAATGAAATCGCAGCTTGGAATAAGCCGAATGAGAAGCTAACTTTAGATATATACCATTCAAACTACACAAGGTAATGAAATCAGAGCTTGGAAACGATAATGACGATTGAGTGCAGCCTGAGATGGAAGCGCCTGATCTAATAAATCAAATCGCAGACCCGGAGGTATGGATTTTTGGCTCCAACTTTCCTAGTGGAGTTCGAGTTCCCGAGGTAAATGGGAAAACCTCCTATCCAGCCATATTTTGTTTCTCTCCCTCAAAAAGTGTCACTTCTAAGAGAATTTGTTAAAACTAAATAGAACATTAGAGGAAATTTCAACTCAAAATGGACCTTTTAACTCTAATTCAAATTCCATGTCATCATGTGTTAGCGAATGAAATTGCTTTAAATTTGAAATACCGTATAGGTCTTAAACACACTTTTAATATAATTTTGGGGATAGGTATCATAAAAAAAATTATTTTTTTTGTTTGTATTTTTGACATATTTGCCCGCGTTTTTACTCAAATTTCAATCAGGGAAGCTCGTCGGATGCGGAATTAAATTTCGCATCCAATAAATACCCACTCGGCATTCTTTTGATGGACCGCACTACCCAAAAAATAAGAAATACCTGAAAAACATGATGATAATGTCATCATCACATTTCTTTTCTGGTATTTCTTGTTTTTGGAGTAGCGGGGTCCGTCAAAAGTATGCTGAGTGGGTACTCGTTGGATACGGAATTTAATTTCATATCTAAGAAGCTCTCCCGATCGAAATTTGAGTAAAAACGCCGGGAGATATGTCGAAAATACAAACAAAAAAATAATTTTTTTTTTCTTCCTCCAAAATTAATAAATATTATTTATTATTTTAACTATTATTTTATTAAATTTTTTTAGGAGGCCCATTTTGAGTTGAAATTTCCTGTAATGACTATTTTGTTTTGCAACGAAGACAAATATCGACCATTCAGCTTTCACGTTTTAAAACCAAGTCACACCTTTCCCTCTTTCGAAGGAAAGCTATTGAAAGCTAAAAAAGTATTGTAGTGGTTTTTAAATGTTTTTTTCCTATCTTTATTTTCCCATACTTGCATCCCCTAGTTCAAAATCTTCTATCNATATATATATATATATATATATATATAAATGTTTATGCGATATTTGTGTTTTTTCCACTTCTATAACAAAATGTATAGTTATTTAAAGGTTCTCTTCAGAAAAGAAAATATTAAAATTCTCCATGGGGTTGCTCCTCATTTAGGAGAATATATATATAAATAGAAATACTAACATTTTCCACTTATTAGCTACATATATGTGTAAGTAGACATTTCTTTTTAGCAAATACAATGAGTAATGCTTAACATTTCCCTTTTGTGCACATGCATCCATAAACTGAATCATTTAGAGGTAATTAACTTTGTCTTTACGGCACATGTACCAAGTTGAGATCTAGTTTACTTTTTCTTTTGTCACCTGGATCCCAACGCTTCAATATCTCTTTGCCTCTCCCCTAGTGGATCATCCCAATCATTCTATAGTCATGTCATGTTTTCAGTCTCCTAACCTTATTCCTTGCATCCATAACTTTTATAGGGTTAGAATCAGTACTTACAGTGCCAATTACTTACAGTTTTCATTTTTTGGGTCGAGGTAGAAAGGAGATATTACATTCCACCAAGTCGGCTCTACAACTCCTCCGAGGCAAATGATTCAAGCGGTGTCTCATTTCAAGTATACTCTAAACTAGTTCCACTTAGTTAGTTATGTTTCTCATATTTTCCAGTTAGTTAGCTAGGGTTTCTCATATTTTCTTCCACGGTTTTGGAGTGTAGTACTAGGACGTAGGTTATCCTCCATGTTAAAATTATCATTAGTTACTTGTAACATACCTGAAGTTCCTCAATGTAAATTCTGAGAAAATGGGGGTAAAATTTTCACTTTTACTATATTCAAACAAGTTATCTATGTTTGTCTATTGAAAGTGTGTAATCACATAATTGTAAACACTACTATCATTTTCATCTACTCATCTAAGGAAACTATAATTCAATTAAGAATCTGTCAAACTACATTCACTCTAATACAAAATTTACATAAGCGAATCCTATTGAACTATACAATAGATACAACCATTACAATAGTCGCAAGACTATCCCTCGAATGGGATATTGATTACATAGTAACCATTTCATTTATTCGGCATTGACCTCCATCCTAACAAGGTACCATACTTGTACTTGTACTCTTGGACGCAACCGTCAAAGGTGACACGTGAATCTCTTGAATAAAGCCAACAACAAAGTTAAATATACTTTAGATGATAGAAATAATTAACTAGAGAGTATGCATCTATACAACTGATTTATTGTACATTGTCTCCTAAAATTTATATCAATGCCTCGTGCAACCTCTGCAGCAAATACTTGAAATCATATAAACACAACATACACTAGTGTTATACATCAAGAACATAAATTTCATAATAACATAAACAATCATAAATTGAATCCATAAACAAAGCTAACCACTAGAGATACTTCTTTTAGCATGGGAGACTAATAGAGTGTGTACGAATTTCCTCCGAACCATAGGTTTCATTTGACGTTTTTTTTCTTGTCTAAAGCTACCCTCAAGCTGGGCGACAAATCCACTAAGGTAAGGAAGTACTAGAACCCTTCCAAATTTCTTTAAACAAGGCTAGCTACATAGTAAGAAGGGTTGTTTCATTGTTGACCAAGAACAAGGAGGACAGATAATAGATTACACATATTCAATCCAAGTCTCACATCTCAGCATGTACAACAACAAATAGTATTCCTTATAGAGAATTATGCATCCATTAATCCACTCTAATAGCTCACTGAAATTATACCTCCCGTAGGATATATTCACAAACACTTTATCATATATCTAGAATATATTCTTATCTACTCTTACTTTGAAAAATGCATTTAGTATAAATAACACTACTGAACTTTCGTATTTCATGTCCTTAACCAAATCGAACCAGTGTTTAAGGGAAATATAAATTTTACACGATATATATTATGAATGGAATATCATGATAATACCCATACTTACTACTATGAGTTTATAAAATATTCACTTCTAACCAAAAAAAAAAATGATAAACTAAGTCTTATAATTAAAGGATCTATTCCGCGTTCAAACTCCATCATATCATATATATATATTAAAAATATTTTTTCCAACCAAATTGATCAACTAAATCTTTTTAATAAAATATTTATTCCACGTTTAAACTCCACATTATCATATATATTATAAGTTTGTACAATCTTTATTTCCAGCCAAAAGGAACGATAAACTAAATCTTAGAATTAAAAGATCTATTCCACATTTAAACTCCATAATATCATATATATGTATTATACATTTATAAAATATTTATTTCCACCCAAATTGATAAACTAAATTTTTTAACTAAAAAATCTATTCCCCGAGGTTCTTCTGCATACCCATGTTCCCTCCTCATCGTAACTTCTTAAGGAAAAAAGATTGTCTCAGTAGAAGTAGAAGGGAAAAAATCCCCTTTTTTTCGGGTAGGTTCCATTCTTTGGGATGATTTGTTTCCCCTCCAATAAACAATATCAAACATTCATTAAACAAACCAATAAGAAGAAATAAAGGCTGCGCTCTGTAACTGTGCAGCAAGTACTTAGATATTCTCCTTTTTAACTATATATATATATATATTTCTTATATTTGTAAAAAGAAAATCAACATGGTTGATAATTATAAATCTAAACATGATTCTTATTAACAATGTCCATGCTTCCATAATATACTAAGGTTTGTCTCTAATTTCAACAACATTCCCTTTAATGATTATTTATATATGTATGGATACTAATACTTGTTTTCATTTATAAATGTTTTTCCTTTATTATAAAGGCAATTCTCTTTTTAACAAGTAACCTTAACATATATCTTCAACCATTAACTTATTTCATTGTTCATAAGTGTGTGTCTCACTCAAAGTTAATGGATGTAAGGAGTTTTCTCGCAATGCCTTATAAACTATTTAAATATCGTATAATTAAATTCATCGAATTTATATAAAAAAGCCAAGATTTTAAAACTTTTATCTTTTTGGTATGTCACGTAATCATTAGATCCTCAAGGCTTTACTCAACCCTCCCCCTAGTGGATTTGTCCCCAATCATCGTTTTAGTCGCACATGTTTTTTGTCTCCTAGGTTTTATCAATTTTCATCTTTAATTTGATGAGGCTAGGATTACATTTACAGTTCCATTTTACTTACGCTTCACATTTTTCAACTTGCGTTCTAAGGTGATGTTACATACTTTCCCTCTTTGAAGTAACACCGTCCTCGGTGTTACATATTCACCCAAGGTTTTGTGTTTGTTTCCCTTCAAGTTATTATTGCTTGCTTCTAGATCCCTAGTGATGTTATTTGGATTTGCTTTTGATATCTTCAATTCTTTTTGTTTCCTGCAATCTATTATCCTTCATAACCTACAATTTTCTGCACCAAATCTAAGTCTTCCAAAATTTATTCAGTAGTCATGTCATTAATTCATAACCCAACTTAGAATTTAAAACAACAAGTACCTTCTACAACATAACATTTGCAATTCATGAAACATATTTTAGCTTTCAGTTTTGCTTTTATCCTCAGAAGAAGGCGTATTACAATATTAACATAAAAAAGGATTCATTAGTAATTCATATTTACTTATCTTTTTGAAGGGTGTCTTTTACCTCCGGTACTTGGATTCTTTAACTCCTCAACTTGAGATAGACATTTTCTTTCATTTCTTTCATTTCTTTCAATCACAAGTTAACATCGTCTATTTCACAAAATTTCAAGTGGTAGCCTTTTTTTTTAAGTGTAGCATTCACCCTCGCCATTGAGGGAATTTTCCTACTTAAATATTCATAAAATTTACACACTAAGACATTCAATAGTCTAGTTACTAGGAAAATCGTGAATATGTGTTTTCTTGTTTTCATCATGAAGTTGAACAACGTTCAATAACACTTTTGTTGACGAACAAACTCTTCGTTGAGTTTTTTTCATCTTTAAGAGCTCTTTGTTGAACACATAACTCTCTCTCAAGTTGCTAACACTAATTGGTCTTACAAAATAAAACTTTGAGGTTACTCTCCCTTTTGATTGCTACTCAAACGTTTTCCCCTCAAAAACATCAAACAACGTCTTGTTTTCTAGATGTTAACTTTGTGCCTAGGTATTTCTATTGATATTACAAACTCTTTTAGAATTGCCTTCAAGCCTCCTTGCTTGAGTCCAAGAATTTATTTTACACCCATCCTCTTGCTTGGGTTTAGGAAAAATTACTTTAGAAAAGTAGAGCTGGATCCTCAATTTTTCCCCTTGGTGTTCCCTCAGAGAAGAGATTATTTTCTCCTCAAGCCCTCATGCTTGAGTCCAGGAATTTCTTTTCCACCTAGCCTCCTGCTTGAGTCCAGGGAAATATATTTTAACCATCAATCATTTATTGGATTTTTATAATTCGATACTTCTAGCATTTTGTAAAACAATCATTTCAATAATACTTCAATTTCCTCTGGTTTACACCTTCTATCTTTTGCAAAGGACTACTTCATCAACTCATTCACTTAGTGATTTTTAATTTCTATGACAATGCATAATTATAAGCAAAGATAAACTTAGTTATGCTTTACAATGAGGTCTTGCAGTAAAATTTGATACTGACTTCAAATTGGAATATATAGCTTATTGTGGTTAATAAGATAACATGTTAAAAACTATCATAAATGAGACACAAATCAAGAGCTCCGCAAACTAGGATCATAACCTGGTCATAAAATAAGATATTGTTGTTAACTAAATATTCAGGGTTAAGTAAATCCCACCCAATATCTATGGAGAGACGGTTCCAGAAACCTTTTCACAGAGCTTTTACCATGCAACCATATCATCATGATGAAGAGGTAGCAGAAATGGAATGCTTCAATTTATTTGATATATAATTCATGCCTTAGTAAAATCATACATGCATCTAGTGACAAACGGAATGTTTCAAAAGAAACTTAACAACCATTTTCTAACTATAGATTTACTTAACAGAGATTTCTAAGGACCAACTTAATCAACCATTATTCTTACGTTCACTTGTACCAAATTAAGTTATTGTTTATACTACTTCCCTTATCATTGCTGCATTTTAATTGGAGCAACCATTTATACTCTAGTCATTAAAGAATTTTAAGGCCTCATTTAACTTTTTTACATGTTGCACAATAAAATATTATGCAAACCATTCTCATAAACAGTAATTTAGAGAGTACACAACTTACTTGTGTATACGTGGGTCCATTTGGCCGTAGTGTTTGAACGTGAGGCTCTGATACCATTTGTAAAATACCCGAAGTTTCTCAATGTAAATTATAAGAAAATGGGGGTAAATTTTTCGCTTACTATATTCAAACAAGTCATCTATGTTAGTCTCTTGAGAGTGTGTAATCACATAATTGTAAACACTAGTATCATTTTCATCTACTCATATAAGGAAACTATAACTCAATTAAGAATCCATCAAACTAAATTCACTCTAATACAAAATATACATAAGTGAATCCTATTGAAATTTACAATAGATACAACCGTTGCAATATTCGCAAGACTATCCCTCAAATGAGATAGTGCATTAGGGGAATTTTGAGGTATAAAATGGGCCTCATAAGAGATATAATAAAATATTATGACTTGGGGATTTTGTGGCGAAGGTATATTTACAACTCATTTCTTACCCTCAAAACCAATGTAACTATGGTTAAGTTAAATTCAAAAGATGTCTAAAATGAAATATATAAAAAACATTTCTTTGATGTGACTAAAGATAAAAGTACTTTTGAATACATAAATTGCTTTTGAATATAACATGATAAATGTAATTATAAAGTAATGCACTCATAAACTAAAACAAAATATGTTGATTTTAATTATTTTGATATAATTTAGTTATTTGATATTCAAAATATTATTAAACTAAAATAAAATATGCCAATTTTAATTATTTTAATATAATTTAGTTATTCGATATTCAAAATATTTATAATATTGGATCTAAAAATAAACCAAATTTATATGAATAAATTGTGAATATATATTCATTATTTAAATTTAACTTATTTTCATTAAAAAAACTAATCTTACGAATATATTAAATAATCATTTTATATATTTAGTTTGGATCAATTAAAAATATAACTTAATCATCTAATTATATAAATACTAACATTATTTTAAAAATTTATATCTATAAAGTAATATATTCATAAAATATATTTATTAACTAATATAAAAAATAATTTATAAATCAAAATATCCAATATTTAAATACTTATTTTACATATCCATCTAATAATTTATACATTTATTATGTTCTCGACAGGGGATATATATGATTCGCTCAAGTAGATTAATTGACGAGGTAGGTTCAAATTTTTTAGTTTTTCAATGTTTTTGCAATAGTTTGCAATTATTTTTTTTTTTTTGCATTTTTAAATTGTGATTTAACTTGGCTCTTATTGGTTCTGTGTAGGTGACGTCAGTATGGGATTTTATGTCCCAAGACCCAGTGGCGAGCTGATGTAAGCAGCCATTATAATAATTTTGGAATTAGAACCCTATAAAATCCATTTATGTTTTCGATAGTTTTTTGGCATTAAAACCCTACTAAGTCCTCACAATACCTGCACTTGCTCTGACAAACCTACATTGTTGGCTCTGACTTGACAGGGATTTGTGTATTCGATGCATTGAAAGTGCATGCATGCATCTACCTCCATGCAAACTTCCATGTGAAGTCTACGATCATGAGGAGCTAGAGAGAGGTTTATAGATTTTCGGTATTATAAATCAGTAGGAAGCCAGTTAGCACACCATGCTACGCCTCTCTATCTGTGAGATTAGCTTAAATTCATAAAATCATCCTGTAACTTAATATGTTAATGTTGCAGGTAATGGCTGTTGCATTATGGTTTTAGTTTTAGTTTGCAAGCCTCAGACCCATGGAGGCTTCTTAGCATGGAGGCTTCTTGCCTTGGCATATCAGATATGAGGTGTCTTTTAGTGTTTTAGTTGTAATTGGTATTTATAAATTAGAATAATGAGAACCAATTCTTTGTGGAAATTTATAAGAAGATACACGTGAGGGATATTAACAGATGCAAATTGCTTAGTTACTTACTTCCTGTAGCAGACGAGCCCCCTGGACTTTGCAACTTTTTGTCTATAACAAGCGTCTTTGTGCACCCAACAAGCGAAAAAAGGTAATTCACAATATTTAGTTTATATATTTGTAGATAATGCATTGCTTATATTTACCTTGCCGAATGGTTCTGTATTGAGCAACACTATATCTTGGTAATTGCTCATTTAGGTACGAGCAATGCTGGGAAGATAGAAAATTTATTATTTAGTTAAAAAAGCACTTGTTTTTATATATATATAAACATTTAAGCTCAAAAATTTCTTCCTCGCAAAAATTAGAATCAACCATAACTTATTACAATTCAGTTCATCGAAAATTGTCTTTGATTTCTTCTTCATATCAAAAGCAGATGTGCGGGTTTCGAATCTCGAGCACTCCATTAGAAATATAGGTAGTTGTAATCCAGTTGTGGTTTCACTATTGGAAATCATTCTTTTAGTAGTTGACATTTATTGAATTGATAGTGATTCAGTTAATGATATTGGACTCAGCTTGTGCAAGTTATTTACAACAAAATCACTGTCAAGCTCATTTCAGGCTTGGATTTTCTGGTTTCACATTAAATTATTTTCTTGTTTTATTGTATTTGCCTCAAATTTTTTTGGAATCGGTTGTTTTACAAATTCAGATAAGTATAGATGTTTCAGATAATTACCTTCTCCTTGTCATTCTTATCTTTCTCATGGCTTAATTTTGATGTTGGATGCAAATTTTCGAGGTGGGGGAATTCTAGTAATCAATTCCCTTAGAACCAACATTGATAACTGTTATATTTCGCATTTCATTTCCTTTGTCATCATGGTTCAGAGTGGGCATGAGACATTCATCCAGAATTCCTTTATGTGGCAGCACATAACTGCGGGCTCAAGCCCCATTGAGAAGCAATTCAGTGGCATTGCCATAAGTCTCATGAGCAACGAAAACATTGTAATGGATGTCATCATTTTCTTGGCTGCTATGGGGATTTCGGTGAGTGGGAAGGAAAATATAATCACGGGAGTCCACTGTTATAACAAGGCCACGAGCTTTCAAGGTATTGGAATCAGACTACAACTTGGTGGAATTACTTGCAGCTTTGCTGTCATGAAATGAAACATATTTGTATTTTGCAGTTAGTTTTTGTTTTGGGTAATGTAGTTAGGAATCTTAGATTGTTCATACTTATTTACAGGCCTTTTTTCGAATTTCTACAGGAGCTGCGTTGGAAATTTATATGGTCAAATCTACCTTCACCAATTTGCAGTTAAATGAATTTTTGTTTGGACATATAAATGCTTGAAAAGAGGCTTTCTCGAAGAAAAATCCATTGCATTAAAAAAGAATATGAACCCATCCCAACGTTTCAAGATGAGAAAGAACTCACGTGATTTTCAAAGTAGAGCAATCACCAATCTCATCAGGAATTTGGCCAGAGAGACCATTTACTTTTAGGTCACTGCATACAACACAGTGAATCAACTACAAACAACATAGGTTGTAAAGACCCGTTCAATGTACCATGCATTGTAATAATCATCTTAAATCATAGAACCCCAAGAGCAATCAAATACGAAATTATGCTTTTACACTAATATCAATGATATATCCTGTTGTTGGTCGAGTTTTGGCTTGGGTGTAGGCTTGGAATTTGATGTCCAATGTTTTGCATAAAACTTTTTAATATTTATTTTGTTTTTTAATTGAGTTCATTGTACATCAATATATGAGTTTGAACCATCCACGCATTTTTTTTATATACCATTTTTTCTTTAAAAAAAATAAAATCTTAAATCTCATCAAAGTGTTAATATTTACAGTCCCATTTGGAAAGTTTGTTGACTTTTCCCACTCAAAATATTTCTCCTTCTCCATCTACTACATAAATTTTTTCCTTGGTATCTTGGAAATCTAGATGCATTGCATAGTTCATAATGTAGGTTAAAATCTCAATTTCTTCATTTCTATGGCTACCTTCTAAAGTACCAAGTATTACTATTATTTGTCATCATGAGTTACTTTCAAAATAATTTTCCATTAATCACATAAAAAAATTTCTTAGTATCTTGAAAATCTAGATATAGTGCATGCTTAATAATGTATGTTAAAATCTCGATTTCTCCGTCTCTATGGCTCCCTTCTAAATACTAAGTATATTGGAAATCTAGATATAGTGCATGGTTAATAGTGTATGTTAAAATCTCAATTTCTTCACCTCTATGCCTCATTTTTAAAGTACTAAGTATTACCATTATTTGTCAAAGACATAGGTGGTCAATAGAGTTACCACTATTCTAACTTTTTAATGGTCAATAGAGTTACCACTATTCTAACTTTTTAATTGAGACATTATCTAGGGTATTTTGATTTTTTATGGTTTTTTATTTTATTTTATTTCATGGCATGTGAGGATTCACATATGAGTCACTTTTATCATTGTAAACATTTCCTTGTGATCAGAAACTATGTGTTTTGTTTAGGTTATGGAAATGGCATCTCAGATGTCTTATGAGAGTCTGCGAAGAAAATAATCTCTCCCTACATACTGAGAGAGTTGTAAATTCTTCATAAATGTGGATATAATTATTTTGGAAACAAATTCACAAGTAGCAGGGAAGTAGAAAGAGTTATTCCAAGCTCCAATTTTATTTGTGATTAGGACACAAAGGGTTATGTAAGAAATTCCACCTCCAATGAATCCCCTACATATGGTCTACAAACATGAAATAAAGGTCCTCGACAAATATGGTGGACATATGGCATTTCAATACCTTCGGTAAATGTTGATCGGTTAGTGACGAAAAATTGAGGATGTCGCCCCCTTTTTTTCACATGGTTCACAGCCTCGATAATAGAGTTCAAGGCTCGCTACATCCACAATAATAATTCTAGGGGGCCACCCAAAGAGGCCTTGCCCTATCGACTCTATTTTTGAGAGCCTAACCCTAAAGGACCTAGAGAAGGATGTTGTCCCCTTAAAAACATCTTATGCATAATTAACAACATAAGAATTCATTTAAATTCATATTTAAAGCAAGTGCATAAATTAGATAAAGAAGAACTAAGTGGATGTTCGACATTTTTCTCTTCTCTTGCAGCTAGGGTTTACCCTAGTTGTCATCAAGCTCTTTTGTTGAATTTGTATAGTGAGTGATATTTTGGGTTCAGATGTACTCCCAGGATACACTTAAACATAAAACAAAACAATCAAATTGGATGAAATAAATTGAGAGAGAGTACAACAAACACTTGTATATGTTTACTTGATTTCCATGATAGAAAATCCACACTTTATTTGCAAAAGCCTCCTTTAAACTATTAGAAGTCCATTACTACGTCTAAATCTCATTTGATCTAAGTATAGATTCTTGCATTCCTAACATTCCCCACAATCATCCAAAACTAACCAAATGTATCTACCACAAGCTTTGAATATTTTTCATGAAATCAAACGGACAAATCATTTTTGGATTACACTTGGATAACATTCCACTATTCCTCATTGTTGTAAATACCAATTTTTTTGTTTCATTTGTTTTAAGTTGAGGTACGTCAATGATGATTAATGGATCAATCAAAATTAATTTTTAGGTTATCTTTTTGCAACTACATATGCATCATGTATTTTATTTATACCATCTATTACATGTATACATATGCTCGCATATGAACTAGTAAACCAAGATTTCAATATGTTGCACTTGCAGCTCTATCGTACATCAACTTGCACTTGTAAACTTTTGTAATACTATGCACCAAATAGCTTTGCATGGTATAATAATCCCAAATTGGGAATTTTCTTCCATTTGGATCCAAATTTTAAATTATTTAGAATTACATATATATAAAATAACACAAATTAGATAAACTAAAACTATAAAAATTAGATAAAGCATTTCTACTCTAAAAACATTGTGCTTGGTAGATCCCCGTTTAGATGGATCTATACTCATTATGAACAACTAGAAAGAAAACAACTAACACTCATACACATATACTACTTCTACTAGATCTTTAAGCACATCAACAATAACCAAAGATAGGGTAGATAGTGTTTAGTGACCACTTTCTTTTGTGCTAATTCAGTGGCCTCTATCTAAACATAAAAAAATAAAAAAAACAAATACCAAATTTTTGATGCAATATCTCTATAGATCAAATCGTTAATTGAGTAGAATCATGAATCATTTACTAAAAATGGAGTGTTGACATATTTTTCTTTCATATATATCAACCTGAAACTTAAAAAAATTTCCACCGTAGGTGAAAATACAATTCAAGTCATAGAGAATCTCCGTCGATGGTTGCATTGGTACTTTGATTTCACTTGAAACGGATTTTATAGTGATTAGTATAATACATAGGATGTGTTTTGTTTTTTGTTTATAACTTAGTTTCTCTTTTAATAATTTTTCTTATCATAAATGGATATTTCTTTTGAATTTCATTGGAATATGACCTTGACTTACTCTTGAATCCATTGAAGAATGAACTTGTTGGTCCAAAGCATGAGCCCGAGAGCCGTGAAGACTGCTCTTTTCAGATATACGACCTCCAGTTGGCTACTGTGCCCTCCCCAAAACCCTAAATTGGTAACTATGTTTAGAGGACTGTGCCCTCCCCAAAACCCTAAATTGGTAACTACGTTTAGAGGACTGTGGTATGTGGATTCAGTATTGAGCTTATATGTGCAACAATCAAAGAGTTGTGACCTCTCACATCGTTCATGAAGACTGCATTTTTGTTGGTGCATTGTCGAATACTTTAGAGCACAATCTGATTTGAAGACTACAAGCACATTTGAAGCCACGACCAAGTGGATGGTGTCAATTTGCATTACAAGATATACATGACTAAATCTTTGTATTTTATTACATAAATTTATTTATATTTATCCACAAGTCTCCTCTTTTTATTGAAATCTTAAGTTCCAATTATTACAAGTCTCCTCTTTTTATTGAAATCTTATATTCCAATTATCAAAATCTTATAGTGTTTACTCATCACTTTTTCTAACATGAAGCTTTCATAGAAAATGTTCAATGATTTTATTATTTTAATTGAAACCAATATTTCAATTATTATATTATATTTCTTCAAAAACAACACACATATTAATATATCTCTACAATACACAGTTTTGAATGAGTTTATGATTAGAATTTTATGTTGTTAACTTTATAGCATAACAAGACTATAATAGTGTGTGTTAATAATGTGGATGTAGTGATGTTCCTTTAGTTATACTCAGTCTATATAACCAATATTAGAATTGATCATGGTCCTAAAAACTTTAACTTGTTCTTTGGTTTTGAGTTCACAAAAAAAGAAATATACAAGTCTTATGGAAATAATTTTAGGGTTCCTATGAATTAAAAAAATGTTTAAACTTGCATGTGACAATAACTAGAGGAAAAATTACCAAACATTTTTCTTAACCCATAAATGAGTTAATCCTTCTTTTCACAATTTACAATTGATATTGCTGGTATTAAAGTCAATAAACATAAACTTTGCAATCTTGGAGCAAGGTGTAACTATATAATAAATTGTTAAGATGCTTCTTTCTCATGGCGGATCTTCTCAGGAAGTCTACATTAACAATCCCATTTATCCAAAATCTCAAAAATGATCAAAGGAACTTTAAATGCATGAATAAACAATGCATAGATAGACATTAATGAACACTTTGAAAAAAAGAAAAAATTACTAAAGCTCCATTTCATTTTCTTTTGAGTTTGTTTGTTGCATATATGTTTAAACAATTTTCATAGCTCTTTAGTTTGAATGGAAAAAACAGACAATGTTATTATTGTAATTAGAGTTGTTGGAGGTTGCCCCAGAGAAATGATCATGAGGCCACTGACAAATTCATGAATGTATACAAGTGTAGTGACCAATGCTTCAAACACATTTACACAATTGTAAATTCAATGGCAATTCAATTTAGAAATGCAATCACATTTGAATTACAAACTTAATTCAAA
>LPNX010181037.1:25422-52040 GCA_001517045.1 Pseudotsuga menziesii | reverse complement strand
CTTATAATATGTCCCAACAAAATAAATAATTTTTTCTTAACTTTTAAATTCACCTCTTCCAAGTTGGTCAATAAATATCATACTATTTTTATTAATAATAGGTGTATTGAAAAAATTTACAATTGATAAGTTTTTAAAATAGATAAATGAATGCAAATAAATGTGTTTATGGCTCTTAATCAAATTATCCATTTTTACAATTATTGGGTTTTTAAAATGTATAAGTTAGTGTCAAAATTAATTGAATAAAATAAGTATAGGTTAGTTATTTATCTTATTTGGTTTTTTTCCTAAGTTTTATTCCCTTAATTGTTTAGCTTCTTTGTTCTTTTAGAAGTTTTTTTTTTATTTACCTTATTTGCTTTAGTCAAGGACATTGCCACCTCGTGGCTCTTATTTTAAATATACTTGTTTCACATATCTATTTATTTGATAACCCATAAGTCCCTATTTAAAATTTGAAATGATGTTTTTCTTTTGAAAAAGTAAGTAGTATTCGGTATTCATAGTTTGAAATGATATTTTAATTTTAAATAAGATTAAAAGTTACATATTATATATTTAAAAAATGTTTATTTAATTTTATATTTTTTAATATTAATATTTAAAAAGTATTTACACATATTTTTATTTTAAATAGTTTTTTTATAATTTTTTTCTTTATAAGTTTTTTACATTAAAATATAAAAAGTGTTTTCTTTTCAAAATTACTTTAATACAATTATAAAAAATATTTTATTTTCATCATACTCTAAAAGTACTTTACTACATTTAAATTATATTAAAAGGGATTATATGAGTATTTTTGTTATTATGATTACTTTACTTACAACATTGTTATGGTTAACTATGGGTTTTCATTCACCATTTAGAATTTGACAAATAAGCATCCTTCATTCAACTGATGCCACCTCAACCATTATAGATGATGTCATCTTCTAGAATATGATTGGTTCTTTTAAAGTTAATTTTGATAGTACCTTTTTTTAGACCCATTTTTTACCTCAAAATTCTCCTAATGATTACACATTAACCCTTTCTTTTATTCGGTGTTGACCTCCACTCTAACAAGGTACCATAGTTGTACTTGTACTCTTGGATGCAACCGTCAAACATGATTCATGAATCTCCTGAATGAATCCAACAACAAAGTTAGATATACTTTAGATGATAGAAATAACTAACTAGAGAGTATGCACCTATACAACTCATTTACTGTACACTATCTCCTGAAAGTTATATCAATGGCTTTTGTAGCCTCTACAACCAAGACTTGAAATCATATAAACTCATCATACATTAGTGTTATACATCAAGAACATATATTTCATAATAACTTAAACAATATAAATTGAATCCATAGACAAAGCTAACCACTACAGATACTTATTTTAGCATGGGCGACTGATAGCGTGTGTATGACTTTCCCATTAGACTATGTTTTTCTCCAGAAAATAGAAAAAAACTTTCTTTTCCTTCCCCGAGGTTCTTCTGCGTACCTCTGTTCCCTCCTCATGGTGGCTTCTTAAGGAAAAAAGATTATCTCGGGAGAAGGGAACAAATCCCACTTTTTTTCAAGTAGGTTCCCTTCTTTGGGCTGATTTGTTTCCCCTCCAATAAACAATATCAAACATTCATTAAACAAACCAACAAGAAGAAATAAAGGTTGCACTCCATAACTGTGCAGCAGCTTGTACTTAGATATTTTCTTTTGTAACTATATATATATATATGGGTGAAAAAACGAAGTTGGGAAACAATTCGACGACAATTCATTTTTTTTTTAGAATTTCCAATTTCTCGGCCGAGAAAAAAGTAAACATATTTTTTCGGCAGAGAGTTGTAATATATATTGGATGAGAAATTAACTCCCTAAATGTTTCTTATGCCAAAACAACACTGTATAAAATTGATACATGTGTTTGAATTTTACAATCTTATTTTTTATCTAAAAAAAATGAGTGCTCTACCTTTTTCACTTTGTCGTTATCAAATCTTCTTAACTAGGTTAATCTCAATAGAAAGAAAATATCCCAGTAAGTGCTGCAAATCCATTGCTTCCCCCATTCAATGTGCAAACATGAACGAACAAAAAAATTTAACAAGGACTAGTTGGTAGTTGTGGTTGATCTATTGTTAAAAGAGAAATCTTAATGACAAAGAAATTTCTCTTAAAAAGGTTGAAATTTTGGATCAATAAGGTTCAATTTGGCTGAAATTTCTAAGAAATAAGGCCCAGTTGGGTTGAAATTCCAGATCTAATTTATGTCCAAATGTGTTGAAACATTTTAGAGCTTAAGTATGAAATTGGATTAAATATCGAATCTTAAGGCTCAAATAGGCCTAAATGTCTAAGGTTAAGGTCCCAAGGGCCAACATTTTAGAGCCTAAGGCCTCTAAAATGAGTGCATGTGCTTTAATGTCCCATTCTTCGTTAAGAGGCAATGCATATGGAGCCTTGCCCTAGCCACCTATCCTACTTACGAGTGTCATGTGCAATGGGGGAAGTGTGATCTAAAAGGTCAATGTCACTTGCATCTTGGGATTCATTTGAAAATCCTTATTATACCACTATGTTAATTGAAGAATGTCATGAATGTATCCTTTATGATTGCATAGACTACTTGATCCTTTCAAATTTGATCGCAAAAAAAACATTTAGTTCTTTTCTTTCCATATTTCCCAAGCCAATACGTGTAAGTGGCGTTTCCATAATCGGTTGAGAATGTAATTGCCAAATGGATTAAGGACCCAATTGCTTATGGCTAGGGAATGGATCCCTTGAACAAGATAAGTTCTTTCAATGGAACAACACTTTTGTCCTATAATTTTGAAGAATAGGGACATGTATCTAACACATGTCCAATGATTTTGCAGTCTTGTTTTGTTCTCTTTTTTACAAAGAAGGAAAAGAGATGTCCAAGAAACCCTCTCTTATCCCAAGTAAGATGTGTTTCTTAATCAAAAACATAATTTTATAGGGATTCCAAATGAAGACCACGTGATGTGTTTCACTCTAGTTTGGGATGCATAACCATCCTTGGGGACTGAATTTTGTGTCATGATGTTCATTTGGAGAGGTCTACCATTAGATGTGTATCTTGCAGCCTGATTAAATATTTCACTCGAGGAATCATTGTATTCAAAAATTTCTATTTAATCAATTATTTGTTCTTGTTATAGTGGTGCTTCTGCCTCCTCATGAACCATGTACACCAAAATCTCTTCTAGATTTCCTATATTTGTTGTTGAGTTGTTTACTTTTCCCTACTTGTTGTAAGAAATAAGGTCCCATATTCTAAACCAAGGGAAAATTGTACTATACTTATTAGTTGCTAGATGAGGCTTGCGATGGAGGAGGCATGCCTTGAATTATTGGACCAAATTGCTGAGAGATAAGGGATAGGGGGGTGAAGGTTGAGAGAATGCCATTCTTTCTAACTAGGGGTGTTCCGGATTTGGGAATACATGAGCCACAACATTTAAGGGATCATATTTGACCTTTTCGATTGTTAATATGAAATATATTTATCTTCTTTGACAAGTTTTGACATGATTTTAATGTGAGAATTTCTCATCATGCAAAGGTTCACAATGTTAAATTTGGTAAATTTAAATTTGACATGTTTTTTAATCTATGGAAAATTCTTATCATGCACAACTTCATAGCCTTAGGGTGAAGCAAACGTGGCACCTATGCAGCGATAGACCTAGAGGTCATCGTCAAGTAAATTTCATTGTTATTGATTTCATCGTCAAGTATATATAAACATAAATTATCTTTTACACATCTAAATTTAAGATCTTGTTGTGCACAGGCGTTGGCTCTCAGCGTGGTAAAGGTCTATATGAGGGCTCTATAGGGGCCGGTGGACAAACACAGAGGACACGTTTAGTGTCTTATTCTGAGGGGTCTACAGGGGCTGGTGGAATAAAGAATAGGATGCCATTGCGAGGTAGATATTGTTTTCATACATTCTACATATAATTCTTGTTTGACATGTTTTTTAATATGTGGAAAATTATTATCATGCATAGCTTTACAGTTTCGGGATGAAGCAATTTTGGTTACTATGGAGTGACACTCCCCTAGGTCATCATCAAGTAAATTCAATGCTATTTAATTCATACTCAATTATATATAAACACAAATTTTATTTTACACATATTTCTAAGATCTTGTTACATGCACAAGTGGTGGCTTTGAGCATGATAGACATATTTTTGAGGGGTCTACATGGGTCGATGGACAAACACATAGGACACACTTAGTGTCTTATTCCTCAGATATGCCATCTCCAAGTAGAGGTTGTTTACATGTACATTTACCCTAGAATTAATGTTTGACATGATTGTGTTATTTGTGAAAACATAGATGATTTTTCTTGTTAAATTGCATGTGATTGCCAATTTTTTGTTTTGTACAAGGGCTTCTAGACATTCTAACAATAATGATGGGGAAGAAGAAGATGCATCAAGTATTTGTAATGAACACATTTGATCTAAATGTGTATAATTTGATTGAAAAATTACATATATAGATTTCAATACTTGCACGCACATCTTACTTCTTACAGGGTTTGTTGCTCCTGATCCTAATCCACATCCTGATACAAGGAGACATCATCAGGTGCATCAATATGCTCACAATGAAATATATTATCCTCTTTATAGTCATCCTAGGGATTTTCCTAATAAGACTCCTTGGGAATAAAACATCACTATGCTAACTGTGGAAGAGATGAAGTAGCATTCCTCGATATTGTAGGTAGAACTTGATTCTTCAAATCTCTCTTTTGGTACTCAACAATGTCTCTAGATTGTTTTGTACAATATGAATAGTTTGATTGAGACATATCTTGAGCATGGACCATCAACCCATATTTTTCATGATATGATGCATAGGAGGCGATTTTCAGTGATGGGTCGCCACAAGTTTGAAGAAGTAAAGAAAGTTGTCGCAAAAGAAATGGTCTTTTCATGTTTTGACTTGTGGCTTGAAGACAAAAAAACTTCTAAAGATCGCAAGATTCAATGATCCACTGATTGCACCACATATTTATTGGAGGTTCCTATGTGCATATGGGAAGTTCCCAAATAATGACAAGGTTCCTCAGTATTTTATTAAGATGTTGATTAGAGAGTTTAGGTTTAACATTGACCCTGACTATACAGATACAGAATCTAGTTTCGATGGTGTTGGAAAAGATCATACATATGAATGACCTAATGCACGATGAGATGTTAATTATAGGTCTCCGATGTCTTGGTTAGTACAACCACATCTTAGAGTCGTAGCTTTACCAGAGGAGTTGGAAACGAAATGCTAAATAACAAGAGGGGTGAGGGAAGAGATAAGAGACCGTGTTGGGGTTTCATTGGTAGGTGTGGATGAAGGCCCATTTGATGATTATTTTGATGATTGCTTGAAAATTGTAAGCCCATTAGAGCTTAAGTAGGATGTAGCATACTATAGAGACAATTATAAGCGAGTCGTCGCTCGACAAAATCAAAACAGAGGCATGGTATGTAAGTATGCTATAATATATGAAACTTATTATATGAAATATTAATGTTTTTATTCTACAAATCTAATGTCGATAAATTATATGAAATTTATGTAGTATACCAAATTCATGAATGATGATGACATTGATGGTATGAATTTGTTTGACCCAGAAGAAACAGAGGCTAGTGGCAGAAATATTAATGTTGAGCAAATTATAGCTTCACAATTTCCACCGGGGATGTAGATATGGATATTTGTTTTTGTTAATATCTAATTACTTTTGGTATATTTTGTCCCCAAACTTGTATATATATATATATATATATATTGAATTTCATTTTGACTTTTCATCCCACAGAAAACCAGGAGCCATTGGTGTTCCAGTCCGAGGGTTTAGATTGATATTCTCTAGTTGCAAGTCAATAGTGATCCACATCCATTGTATGTACTTTTCATTGTATTGAGCAGTTAGCATTTCATTTTTTTCTTGTCCTTCACACTTGGAATATTGGGAACACATATTCATGTAGTTAGTTGGTGATTTGACCTATTCCCAATGTTGCTTGCTTATGGTGGTTTAACTCGTAGTATTCTTCAATCACATGCTAGAATTGGATAATGTTTTCATCCCACACATGTGGACACTTCAAGATGGTATGCACTATTTTATGACAATTGGATGTTCGCATAGTTTTTGGAGTTTTCAAAGAGGTAAAACCCTAGTATTGGGGTGGTTTTATTTGGTTTATGCACACCTAAATTATTCTACAAAAAATAGCATTCATAAAAGATCAAATACCTTCACATAGACTATATAAAATCACCTACACTAGAACACCAAGATGGGATGTGGGCACAACAGCAACACCAGAGAGGAATTATTAGTTGTTTGGGCTCTACTGTTTTTTGCAAAAGAGATTAGAGTTCCCTCTCTCCATGTATATGGGGACTCTTCTGTAATCATTAATTGGGCCTAGATGATAAGGAAACTCTCTCTACCCTCGATATGGATGGCTGGTGTGACAACATTATGGAGTTGAAGGCCTTGTTTCATGCTTTATACTTTCATCATGTCTTTAGAGAACACACTAAGAGGGCAAATAGTTTATCCAAGGAATTTCTCCCCGTGGCTTAGGGCCTACTTTCCTTCACTGAATATTATGAGGAAATAGCTATTGGGGAAGATAAGCTAAAACTCTTCTAGAGCAGAGCTTGTACCTGCTACTCTTCAACCTTTTGGTTTCTTTATTTTTGAGTATGTATGATTGAGTCTTTTAGCATCATATTGGATGTCTTAAGGATGACACGGTTTCTCCTCTGAGGGTATTGATATTAGTACACTTCCGCAAGCACTTCCTTGGATATACTGAACTAGGCTCTTTATGTTTCCTCCTTAGACATGTATGGATGGTCTATATTGTAAAAGTTGGTTGATGTTTTTCCTCATAGTTCACAAAATGATCTCTCTTTCTTCCCGGGTTGATGCATTGCACTTGGTCATGTGTCTTCAGTCTTTATATTCCTGGGTCCCAAACCTTTGTTTGCAACTCCCCATAAGCTCTGCTATCATCATGTCTTTTTGGTTGTAACCTTATAGGTTTCCATACCTTGTACTATAATGCTCCCACTGTTTGATCCACTAAGGGATGCACATGAGACATAGGATTATTTTTTTTCTATCTACAACCCCTTCAACTGCTTCTACACAGTAAGATTACTATATTTCGGCCATTCTTCTACACAACAATTACCATACACAAAAACACCTTGTCTTCATCCTTCGACATCAGGTTTGAACCAGTCGTCCTGGCACCTAAACCAAAAGATGCTTAAGATATTTAACAACCTTCTCCACTATTTCTTTAAAATAGATTCAACACTAGCATCTTCAAGCTGCTAGTTGTCCTCTTCTTCTTTTTCTGGCACCCATATATCCTTAATACCACCTAAGGTTTCTTTTATATTTTTATCATTCAAGCTAGCATTATGGTCTTCGGATCTTTAACTGAGAGAATGACATGCATAGCAATAAACACAAAAGACAAGAGACAAAAGGAATTTTCCTCGGGGAAACCATATAGGATAAAACCCTACAACTTCCTCAGAGATAGAATCAGCATCAAAAGTAAAACCTGAAAACATAAAGATGATCTCCTAACAGCAGTAGTCTCTCTCCTATCCCAGCAACTTCTCTCTCACTCATGCACCCCAATGAGTGAGNTATTTATATTCTTTCATTCACTTAATTTCCACTCCAACATGTCGGCCTCACTTAACAATTACTTACTAGAGCTGACATCTCTAGGAGAGTCTAATAACCCTAGTTACCCACAACTTGTGGGGATGTTTCCCTCTAAACAACAAGGATGGTTAATCTTGACTTACATGGTGGGGACTATTTTCCTGGCTTATAATAACTCAGCTAGGGTTGACTTCTCTAGGATATTCTAATAACCCTAGGGCCCCACAACTGTGGGGACTTTAACCCTTGATCAATATGAGGGTTACCCACAATGACTTGACATGACTTGTTTACATTATATAAAATTCTTGGAATAAACATCGAGGTAGAATATATGAAATATACAAGTGAATACATTCCAAAGTTACAAATACATCAACACTCCCTCTTAACTAGGAAGGTATTCTCTCGACATAATTTATCAACACAAGTCTTCTTCTCTGTATCATCTAAATCATCATCAAGTTCTTGTCATCTTCATCTTTAATTCATTTGCATCTAGATCTGGATCATCATCACTGGATCTAGATCATCACTCGATCTGGATCATCATCACTGGATCTAGATCATCACTCGATCTGAATCATCATCACTAGATTTGGATCATCATCACTGGATCTGGATCATCATTGTTGGATCATCACTATTGGATCATCATCATGAGTGCTATCTCATGATTCTTCTCATCATAGGAAGTTCTAAAAAGCCATCCATTTTTCATGCTGGTTGTAGGCCTAGCCTCCATGTAGGTATTTTCTAGCACTTATATCTGACCCTAAGTCAGAATGGCCCACCCCACACTTACATCTGATCATGTAGGATCCAATCCTATAATCACATCAGAAAGGCATGCCCAACACTCACATCTAACCATGTGGGAACACATCCCAAAACCCTTTCAGAAAGGCCTAGCACTTATATTTGACCATGCGAGGAACCAATCCTGCCTACATGTCAAAAGGGCTCTGCACTTACATCTGATCATGTAGGAACCAATCCTACAATTGCCTTAGAATGGCTATGCACTTACATGTGATCATGTAGGAACCAATCCTACGATCACCTCAGAATGGCTCTGTACTTACATCTGATCATGTAGGAACCAATCCTACAGTCACATCAGAATGGCCCTCAGTCCTAGACTGAGTATTCCTGGTAACTGACCAAGTGCCTCCATTCCAAGAAAGGAATTCAGCGCTTATATCTGATCATGTAGGAACCAATCCTACAGTCACATCAGAATGGCTCTACACTTACATATGATCATGTAGGAACCAATCCTACAGTCACATCAGAATGGCCCTCAGTCCTAGAATGAGTATTTCTGGTAACTGACCAAGTGCCTCCATTCCAAGAAAGCCATTAAGCGCTTATATCTGATCATGTAGGAACCAATACTACAGTCACATTAGGCTCAGCACTCATATCTTACATACAAGGAACCAATCCTCTCATCATGACATAATGGCTTAGCCCTTACATCTGACCATGGAAGGAACCAATCCTCTCACCATGTCATAATGGCTCATAGACTCATCACTTCCCTTTGGAGGGAACCTTAATCTGGAGAACACCAAGCTTCTCCCTGAAGTACTCAAACTTCACTCTAGCCAATGGATTTTTCAACACATCAACTATCTATTCATCCGTCGCAACATATTAAAGCTTCACTGCTTCTTTCTAAACCATATCCTGGATATAGTGATACTTGATATCGATATGCTTTGACTTGTCATGGAACACCGAGTTCTCTGACAACTTCACACAACTCTGGTTGTCGCAATATATACAAGTAGCATCCAAATGGAGATCAAATAAATCAGACAGTAGCTTCCTCATCCATACTGCCTCACAACTAGCTAAACAAGCTGCAACATACTCTGCTTTAGTTGTACTTAGTGCCACATAGGACTGCTTCCTACTAAACCAAGAGATCACACCTGATCCCATACTAAAGCAACACCTTAAGGTGCTCTTTCTATCAATGAAACTGCCTACCCAATCTCAATCAACATAACCTTCCAAGTTAATCTTCTGATTCGTCTCATACTTGAGCCCATAACCAACTGTACCCCTCAGGTACCTCAGAATATGCTTTGTAGCAATCAAGTGAACATGTCTCGGATCTGTCAGGAACTGGCTCAAGGTGTTCATAGCAAAGCAAATATCTGGTCTTGTGTTCATCAGGTGCATCTAGGACCCAATCATCTAATGATACATTGTAGCATCGACCGCTTCTGATGAAGCATCACTCAATAGCTTCAAGTTCAATGCAATAGGTGTGGTCATGGCCTTGCAATCCATCATCCTTAACCTCTTTAAGATCGCTACTACATACTTCCCTTGTCCAAGGGATATTCCATCCGCATTCTACCACACTTCCATGCCTGAAAAATAGTGCATCATGCCCAAGTCTTGCATTTCGAACTCGGTAGCAAGATTCCTCTTGCAACTTTAATGAGTTCCTCTTTTATGTCAAAAACAAGTCATCGACATATAACAGGAGCATCATTGGTATTCTGCCTTCAACCTTGAAGCAAAGGTTGGAATCTTCCTTACTCTCAATAAATCCTAGAGTCATCAGTAATCTATCCATCCTATCGTACCATGTCAAACCTCGGGATCTTCTGTAGTCACTCCCTCTGTCCTTTGTACTCTATGCATTGAATCATTCTATACCGGAGTGACAAGTAGCTTCCTATGCTATTAATATTCTATGTATCCATCTAGGATAATTGGATACCAAGATCCTCTATCTTGAACTTTTTCAAAAGTTCTTCTCGTACCCATCTGTGAGCTTGTCATCCTCCATAGGTTTTCATCTTCAACCCGTAGCAAAGGTTAAGATCTTCACCAAGCTCCTCATGTATGTGTTATCCCATGGGTGTCTTCTGAGCTCGTACAAGGCCTTATTTCATTTGCACACATGATTCTTCCTGTCATGTGTCTCAACTCCCACTAGGTGCAAATGCCTCTTCACAGTCTATTCCTTCTTTTCGTGAGACGCCTTGTGCTATGAATATTTCCTTGTATCCCACGATGTTTCCATCTACTGCATGATGTAACTATGAACTTTCCTTTATGTATCGATACTACATTCTAGACATCATTCTTCTTGAACAAATCTTCCCTTTCTTCTTGGTTACTTATTCATATATGGAAGGTTCTACATCAATGATGTCACTACATTCATCATATTATTCTTCATCTTGAACTATCATCACTTGTTCTTTGGAATAAGTCTCATCCTTCTTTGCTTGTAGGCGATTTTACGTGATCTTTCCTATAATTCAAATGCATTAGTTGTATGGTTAGAAACATTTCATAAGGTATATTCATAATGAAAAATTCTTTTGCATGAAGATATATTATTATGCAACTATTTTAGCCAATACAACATTCATCCATATCTCACAGAAACTTTCTAGATGCCTTCCATCTCTACCAGGACAACATTGCGATTGTGCACTAATCCAATATGTCAACAAGAGGTTTCATTCTAGATAAGTAGCAATGGAGAGTTGTATAGCACCATGAGCTACTTACCCATCACATGTGTATTAGTAGTATAATATCATTAATGCAAACATTCTTTCATGCATAATACATCAACTGAATATAAATAAATGCATAACAAAACAATATCATGAAATGACAATTGAATACTTATCTTTATTTGTTTCATGGGTAGAGTCCTTGTTGAGCCTTCCGCTTCATCATCTTCTTCATCCAAATGCTAATATGGATAAGAGTTTCTTCAAGATTTGAGTTCTTCATATTCCTCATCGCCTGAGGGATCTTTGTTGAATGGTGAGAGATTGATCTTCCCATATTCTTTTCTCTTATTAAGAGTTGAGCTTCTTCTTGTGTGTGCTCTTCCTAGAGTCTGCTGAAAGTAACCACTTCCTTCTGGCACACATTCTTTGCATGAATGAATCCCATGATATTGGGAGGCCATTCAAGGTGGCTATCACCACTTCTGCATTCTGTACTTCTTCTTATACTACTACAAGTTGTTCTTTTATTTGAGAGACCATCATAAAGTATGACTATATGGTCTCTACATTCTGGATCTTCACATTCTTAAACTGGTTTCTTAAGGTCGTCTTCCAATTTATGTTCTTCCCTTCAAATAGCTTGGTCAAGGAATCAAACATCTCTTTCGGTGTCTTTAGGGAAGACACGTGTGGTATAAGGTGATCTGTGATTGAATCAACAATGATCTTCTTGACCATGTTTTTCTTGTGTAAGGCTTTTATCCTCATCTCCCTCTGGAACTGGATCCTCTCTAATTCATTTTCTTCAAAGAGATCATATACTTTCAAGCCTGGAAGTTGTCAGCTTCACCAAGCTTACCATCAAGATGATGTGATAGATCACTTGGAAATGAGAACCTCAAATGAAAATAGAAAAATATTAGATCTTATGGATTTGAGGTGTCCGTCCTCATTCCAGAGCTCATTGATCTAGGGTTTGCCAGAGAAACCCTAATTTTGAAAACTTGGAATATTTCAGATCTGATTGGCTAGAAAGATATACCTCTTCAATGTGAGATGTCCAATGTACTCCTTTTTCTGAAAACAATGAAGGGAAGCTCTCGGAACAGGAAGCCCTAGTTTTCCAATTTCTTCTACAGAAATGCCTAATACTATTTTTGTGGCATCTCTAAAATTACTGCTCCTATGTGTCAAAAACTTCACACTGAGGTAGCCTCACATGTCCCTATTCCAACACCATGAGTTTCATCAGAATTGGTTTTACCAATTCGGACTTATGATCATCTTCCCAAGGTAACCTGTTTCAGGATTGTTCATCATAGAGAAGTTGTACATAATACCACGTGTCACTGTTTCATCTTCTTGGTCTAAAACTTGGACCATAGAAAGCACAGTTCGTGCCTTTTCTATTACATCTTCATAAATTTTATTTGGACATTTGTAGCCCTAGATATATCAATTCTCCACAAGTGTCTTGTTTAGGGATGAATCCTGGAAGAGGCTGGAACCCTAACTTGGAGGGATCATATCTCCTAGAATATAGCAAATCTAAGGCTGAAATTTGGAGACAGTGAAATCAGGATATTATCTTCGACCTATGACAGTTTTAGAACCTGATCCTTCTCTAATCCTGAGATATAGGGAATGTACAAAAACTTATCAATTTTAGTATTTTAGGGTTTTTCGGCCCAGTGTCAAACTAGGGTTTGACTTTCCCAGAGTTATACCCAACCAAAGATCTCGACCGAGGTCTATAAAATTTGTTTTTTATGAGGAGAGAAATCCTATTCCATGCTCACTCAAAAATTTCTCTTCTATAGAAAGCCCTAATTTCCCACACCGAAAATGGAAAATGTTCGGAATCGAATTCCACTTCGACAGAAAGATGCTCCCTTCAATGGAGAGTCATCCTAGCATACTTTTGCTAATGGATTGTGGAGAGAGACCCAAAAATTAAGAATCCCTAGATTCTACAGCTGCATGATGTCTTCTTCTCAAGTTAGCTCTGATACCATGTTAGATTTTTATCATTCAAGCCATCATTATGATCTTAGGATCTTTAAGTGAGATAATAACATGCACATCAATAAACGCAAGAGAAAAAAGACACAAAGAATTTTCATAGGGGAAACCATAAGGAGAAAACCCCACAACTTCCTTAGAGATAGAATCATCACCAAAAGCAAAACCCGGAAACATAAAGATGATCTCCCGATAGCAATAGTCTCTCTCTTGTCCCATCAACTTCTCTCTCACTCATGTGCCACAAAGAGTGAGTGTGTGTGTGATAAATATAGAGGTTCACTCTCTATTTATATTCTTTCGTTCACTTAATTTCCACTCCAACATGTTGGCCTCACTTAACAATTACTTACTAGAGCCGACTTCTCTAGGAGAGTCTAATAACCCTAGTGCCCCACAACTTATGGGGACTTTGCCCTCTGATCAAGAAGGAGGGTTAAACTTGACTTAAATGGTGGGGACTATTTCCCTGACTTACAATAACTCACCTAGGGTTGACTTCTCTATGATAGTCTAATACCCCTAGGCCCACACAACTGCGGGGAATTTAACCCTTTATCAATAGGAGGGTTAGCCACAATGACTTGACATGACTTATTTACATTATAGAAACTTCCTGGAATTAACATCGAGGTACAATATATGAAATATACAAGTGAATACATTCCAAAGTTACAAATACTTTAATAGTTGCTAGGTTGCTTCTCAAGGGACTAGCCACCCCTTGATGATGTCTCTAGTACCTAACCCTTAGGAGAAGTGTTAAGGAAAAAAGGAGCGTACCATCCATTTGGATGTTCCCCTTATATGACAAACATATATATTAAACTGTGTACCTTGAGAGAGAGAAAAGTATTTGGTCTTGTTGGTCCTAGTTGAATGTTTTTCCACCTTTACGATTCACTTTGAACTTGTGTTTGTTGAATCATGGTCCTATTCTTACTTGGTCCTAGGGTTATCTCACCATGTTCTCATCCTATTATCTCACTGGGATCTCTTCTATCGTTCCTTTCTCCAGCACGGGTTATTATCTCTGTGATTTGATTTTCTCTTCTTTGCTTTGGGTTTGTCTCTCGGGTTTTCGTTTGCGATTTCAATCCATGATTTTAACTTTGTGTCTTGCTCATTTAACAAGCTGAGTTTTACCTCTGTGATTTATTCATTCACAATCTACAATTTTTTCATTCACGATCTGCGATTTGTTCATTCACGATATGCGATTTGTTCATTCACGATCTATGATTTGTTCATTCACGCTTTTATTTTTACCTCTGTGATTTATTATTTCTTCATGGGATGAGCTTGATCTATGAATTTTTATTTATTTACATCTCATATTGTAAAGTGAGTCTCTACGTATTTCTCAATTGCGTACCTCACAATTTTTCTCAACATGAGTCTCTGTGTTTTTCTTAGTCGCTTACCTCACGATTTTCTTAGCGTTAGTTCTTATGGGTTTTTCCTCTTTTCTAGGTTATATCCCATGGGTGACCGTGAGGTTACTGTTGAAGTGTGGACTATGAGTTACTCAACATGACTGTCAGAGGGTATCAGTATGACTGAGTGTCTCTTGTGCTAAGTGACTGTGTCCTTATCATGACTATTTTTTACATGACTGAATTACTCAAGCCTTCACTTTTGATTGAAACCTCTCTTTCTGTTCACTCAAAGTCTAAGTTCAGTTTCAGTCTACTTTAACCCTCTCTCAAGGTATGTATATGGTTTACCATGTTTGACTTGTCCCTTCGGTCACAAGATCAAACTCAGAATTATCCAAGTATAAGGCAGTTTCAAATAATGGTTGTGATTCCTTAATGTTGTATCTCCTGTACTTTATTTATTCATTTTTGTACATGAAATATGGTATGACATCTCAATGACCAACCTTAGCGCAGTGACCAACAGAGTGTTAAAATTAACATAGTGACTAGCAGAGTGTTAAGTTGAAAGAGTTGAAAATTATGTTCTTGCTTTATTACAATTTAAATTTTTATTAGTGGCACTATTGTGAATCTGAATTTTATATGTTCATGCACTTATGTTTACTACTTGTATTAAAACATCACTAACCCTTAAATTTCAACAATTTCCCTCTTCAATTTTTTTTTGTTTCTTCCGAGTTTCGGAATTACTTTCAGAAAGTAATTCATTCTTAAACTCTCTCACTACAATCTCATCTTCATACATAGTTTCCTTCAGCAAATATGAAGTTGAGCTAAATCTTTCATCTTTTGGCTATATGTAAATTTGTAGTTGTGTTTTTGGGTTAGTGAACAAAACTCTGTTAATCTAGGACTTTGCACTTGCTTATATGCCACCTTTTGACCATTGTGCCTTGTCAATTTAAAAAAAAAATATTTTATTTTAATACGATATACATTTGTTTAATGATTTATCGTGTTAAATCTTTTATTGTTTGCTATGTGAAAATTGGAAATTATTATTTTGGTTGGTGAACTAATCACTCATAATCTAGGACTTGCACTGTCCCAAGCCACAGTAAAGATATATTTCTAATATATTTTTTCTAGACAATTGCAAAATTTGTGAGGTAAGAGTTCCATCTATAATTTCACGTAGCAGAACTTGTTTTTAAATTGGAGGAAAACATAAATTTTGAGCTACATATTCTATCTTTGTTCTCATATATTTGTTATTTTTGTTAAAGGGATTTATTCTTTTCAAAATTGTTTTATTTGAGTATAGAGATTTTTTATCAGGTCTTTGGTTTATTCATGTGTTATTTCTCATGTAAAGTGTAATACATATTAAAACCTTTAGGCATTGGTTTTAACATCATGGTTATGTTACATCATTTTACAAGGTTGTTAGACTTCAATCATCATTTCTTTCTTGTCTATTTTGGCCTATCCTTGAAACCTAAAAGGGCATGGATTCAAGTTTTATTTGGTGCATTCTTGGCAGTTTGCTTGAAATTATGGATAACACTAATTTATATTGTGTTCATTTTCTTGTTGTTTTGGTCATGGGACTGGATGGGAAATTCTCTTAGACCTTTGTAAGTAATCATGATTTGGATGGTATCTACCACATTAGAAAAATAAAAAAGCACACAAGAAGATTTTTCACTGACAACTAAAGCAATCTTCTTTGCAACAAGTGACTTATTTTTCTTTGAAACCATGCCATTGGATTTTAATCCACCACCTTGCTTCCCCATCTGCAATACTAGAGCCTGGTTGTTGTTATTCTTAACATAATCATCAACACATTGCACAAGAGACATGAGATATAATATTCCTATCCACTATCATGTCACTGATTGTATCACAACTGTCACAATCAAATGTTCAATTCTACTCAATTATCACAACTTCTCATGACTCCAAGAGTCACTATTTATATTGTCCTACACTAGTTGGCGATCATGTCATTATATATCTCCAAATATTCAAGGATTTTGGACTATGACCGAGATCACTTATTCACTGTGCATAAAAATCACTTCAAGACTGTTGATTTCAAGAAAGTCATTGTCATCAAGGTCATATCGCTTGTCAAGCCAATCATCAAACCAAGTCATCATAGGTCTATTTTGTCATCAAGGTTTTGCTTATGTCAATGCACTGCTGATTACTCATATACAAGAATTCATGAATATGTTCATACCAAGACTTCAAGAATGTTTTTGGTTCTTCTTGTCCACATAAAATTATCTCAGCTACTGCTCTAAACTTAGAAAATCCATGAATTCGGTCGAACACTACTGGTCACCATCAAGGGAATGTCAACATGAAATAAAATAGCAGTACAGGAGGACACTTTTCTACCGTTTCAAAACAATCACAAGTAAAATTTGTTGCTAATAAACAATTGTTGTTACAGCCCTAGAAATTCTCCACAAAACCAGCGAAAGCAGAGCTCTCTGTATACTCCACGAGCTTCCCTAAAAAATAGTCACACCCACGATCTCTTTTCACTTCAAAAAAAAAATTATACACTGCTATAAAAGCTCGGGTTTGAGGGAGCCTCGGCCAAGCTCCATGAATTTCCTTAGTGAGCCCATGAAATTCCTCAAAGCTTATCCACATTTCTTAATTCAAGAAAAACATTGGTTTATTTATACTTGTTTCCCATGAGGTTTTGGAGCCGACTTGTCAAAGAATAAATTTATTTATTTGAATGGAGCTGACTTCTTCATATTTATTTTTAATTCTTTATTCATCAAATAATATTTTATTTTAAAGAATTACTTATTAAGTATAGAATCCTACTTGTCTCATTTATGTCTATTTTATCATTTAATAAATTTAAATGATATTACTAAGTCATTAATTGAACCACGTCTTTGTATTCGTGCATTAGCACATGGGAAGACCGTAGCTAGGGTGTGGGAATTCCCATAGCATGCATGTAGCCAACAAGTTTGCCATCATGCCATCCAATATTCATTTTCCATTTTCATGCCCGCACAACCTTAATAATGATGCACATAATCATTGTTTTGAATCATGGATTTATTTTCAGATGATTTTCATCATATTCAATTTGTTATCCCATGAACAAATTTGTTCGTCAACATGTCAACTACTTAACAAGTTTTCAGCAAATACCTACTGTTCTATCATGGATAACACACAGCTATCATTCATCTGAAATTCAAATACACGGACCCTTTAATTGACTTTGTACAATCCATTCGCTTGATCTCTGCCAGAGTTACGCATTTAGTCTGTGATTCCTCTAGATTCTCGACTCTACTACAATAATGCAAAAATTAATCTCATCTCATGAACTCCTTAGGAACTTCACCTTCCCTATCTCATTCTTCCATTCTGTGAGATATATTTTTATAGGAGCACTCGATCCTTATCACACAACCACACATTTGACAGGTTGTTTATAGGACTATGCTAATTCTTCGACAAACTTCTACAGAAATTGGAACCTATACAGCTTCTATCCAACTTCATATGAACTGGAACCCCTTATAGATATTTTACCCATCTATGCGAACTGTAATCTTCCAAGAATATTCTACACAACTTTGTTTCATCAATTATACTCACATAGAGTTACATAGAACTAAAGGTATCTGAAACCTATTATATGCTTCACACAGTCATATAATCATTCAGAATTACTTTGTCTCTTCTCCAAGATTAGGTATGCACGCACACAAAACATATCTTACAATCATACATTCATTTAGACCGGTTCCTCATTAGGATTATGCACAATAAAAATTCTTCTTCATTAACTTACATTTATCAAAACATTCAAATACATTACACATAGACTACATAAGGGAAAAGCACACAACAATTGATGAATCTTGACTTTCTCAATCAATAATAAAACTGTAAATACAACAAAAAAACCTTGACTAACTTCTCGTATGGCCTCATATTATTTGTTTTTCTATCTCCCCCCTTTTTCACACCCATAGGCTTACATTCATACCCACAAAGCTGAGCTTCCAAAGCTGACTGTCATCCTCTGCTACTACATGCAAATAATCATTGTTGTCAATCATTGATTTATTTTCAGATGACTCATCATCTTTCAATAAACATTTCTGGAAAAGATGCTAGCTTGAACTCTCATCATTTACACCTCTGTTTTCTGTGCTCAGCTCATGTTCCCCATCTTTCTTCTTGTCGGATTTTTTTCTCTTTGACATTCTGCCTGTGTGCTTTTTGTATTTCTGATTTATTGCTGATTGTTTATTATTTCAGCAAAAACTAGTGATTGAGATGATCAAAATGAACTTTTTTGTGTTTTCTTTCTATTTGTTTTCTCTTTTGAAGTTGTTTTTATTCCTTTAAATCATTGCAATAGTTTAGGTTTGCCAAATTTTGGGTTTAGGGTCCTCTTGTTATGTATGCAGTGTTTACTTTGTTCACATTGTTTTACCATATTAGTGTTTAGTAACTCTTTAGTGCCATGTTCTTATATTCTTATTTGGTTTTGAAAGTCTTTTTAACAACCAAATTATTGTTAGATTCTTATTTGGTTTCGAAAGTCTATTTCAAGTTATGATATGACATAACATGTCTACTGTGTGTAACATTTTAGGCCCTTATGATTGTGGCGTTTGGAAGATCAGTTGAGTTACCAGATGCTTACCCTTACAAATCTCCATCTAATGGATTTGTGAACAAAATTTTACATCCAAATGTTGATGAACTGTCAGCTATTGTTTATGTTTAATATCTACATGTAATCTGTTTTTAAACTTTTTTGGCACCATGTACAACTACTGATGATCATATTTATGCGGCTTATTATTCAGATTTGTTGGCACCATGTACAACAGCTTATGATCATCTTTACTACGGTTATTATCTAGAATGATGGCTGCACTGTGGTATCCAGAATGATAGCTGCACTGGATCATATATGTAATTATTCATTTGTTGAATCTGAACAGTTACATTTGAATGGTAATATGTATTTGTAAATTTGACCCTTTTTTAATAGCAAAATGATAAATGATCGTAATTAAAGCATTTTTATTTATATCATGATGATTTTAGATGTATTTTTTTTGTATGGTTGTGACATATAATTCATGAAGAATTTTGAACCACTCCTTAAAATTCTAAATAATTTGTTAAAAAAATCTTTCTGATTCTTGTAGAAAATTAATAAAGTAATGTTTTTATTGTATGTATAATAAGAGGATTTTTACACTCTGTTAATGTACAAGTTAAAAACATAAGTCACTAATTCAATTCTAAACCATTTATATTTCTTTATTAGTAGTTGCAGCAATATACATTTTCATCACAATTTTATTTGAGAACATGGTTGCAAATAAAATTTAAAACAATACAGAAATGTAAATGCTATGATCAAAACTCATTTTCAAGGTATACAAACAATAAAATAAGGTAAATGTTACAAGCATTTAATGTAAATGAGTGTGTTCTTCATGAAGATATTGTGTTAGCATAAAATATTTATGGTTCAATTAGATGAAGATGATGAAATTTTTTGTTGGGTTAATTTTTTAAGCAACCATATGAAGATAGACCTCCATATACTATGACGGATATAAGGTGAAAGGTGTTTTTCCATTTTCATGCTCATGTTTCATTGAATGAAAATACTGTTATGCACTTTCATCTATGTAGATATGAGTATGAAACTAATTCCAAGTTAATGGAATTGTTTTAGAATCTTCATGTCATAAATTTTGATGATAATATCACCCTTGACACATTTGTGAAGTTAAAATTGTCATATTTTATCACCATCACTATTAATGGAACATAATGTTCTTGTTTTTTATCACCCTATTTTCAAAGTTTTGAGTATGTGTATGAGTTATTTTTACATCGCACCAAAAAAACCAACATAACAATATGTGCATGAATTATTTTTTCAACGCACCAAAAATACCAACATACCAAGATAATCAATGCATCAAAATGTATCATGCTAAGTCATGTGTCCATATGATAAATAGTTGTAATTATTCAAAACTAAGTTTATTGTCTTTTTGAAACTTATATAAAGGAATGTAATTAGAGTTTATTGTTGGCATGCATGAGCATGATGAAATAGATTAGAGTTAGGGTTTGAATCTCTTCTTTAGTGCATATAAAATAAGGATATTGCATGAACCAATCTTATGACTATGACAAGCTTTCCATTGTAAAAAATTTGTGATATACACTGGATGAATCTTGTTTGTGATTTAATCTTAATGGTGTGCATGGTTTATGATTATATAGTATTTTCATGCTATATAAGTAAACATGTTTTTGTAATTCTTATCATTTTTGGGTGAGACCTTATGTCATGGAAACCTTTTAGATGATAAATACAAAGAAAGGGAAATCAAATTTTCAAATAAGAAAATTTATTTCATTATAATGTATATCTCGCATGGTGGAAGAATAGGCCCATCAATACTAAGTGTATTGAAAAGAAAAATAAAGTATTGGTTTTAACAATCATAAAATAAGGTTAAGGTAACGGATTTTTCTATTTAATATATCAGCACTTCCAGCACACAAAACTTAAGTAATTTTGAGGAAGGTCTAAGAGGGAGGTTGCTAAAATTGATATCATTGTATGTAAAAATTCTATTTGTAGAAAAAAGAATTAATGAAAATGATAGCAGATGCAATGGAGGTGTAATCCCCATGTGACCAAGGGGGTAAGATAAGAAGGGATGGGGCATTTAGCAAAAAAATTCAAAAGTGCATCTAGAATAATTGAAGAAATATAGGATGGAGATATAAGAGAAGAGAAATACATTATGAAAGGTAATATATAAGTTCTATATAGACAATTTTAGAAAAGGAGAGAAGACATGATTAGAGAGTATTTGAGGAGAGGATGGAGAGATAAGATAAGAGAAATACATTATGAGAGGTAATCTAGAAGTTCTATATAGACAATTTGAGAAAATGATAGAAGACATGTTGGATAAATTATTTGAGGAGGAGTCATATGAGAAGGAGAGAGGGAGGAGTGCACTAGAAAAAGATAAGTTATAAAGGAGTGTGATAGATACAAATAAACTCTAGACCAGTGTCCTAGAAAATTGTTTTCACCCTTTTCAAGAGTAAACATCCACAAGTATTCCCCCTCCCCCCCAACCCCCTACACACACAAAATTTTGTTGCTTCAAATAAATGTTTTATATATATTTTTCTCTATTGGCTTTTCCTATTGAAAATAAAATTTTAATGAGTTTTAGAGAAATTAAATTAAATTATGGTTTTCCACTTGTGTGACCATCACATTTCTTCCCAAAGATAAACTACCATCACCCTAGCTCCTTTGATTTCATTATGCATTGAAGTGTTTTCCACCATTAATTCATTAATAGAAATTGATTTTGAATAAAATTATTTACATTTAAACAATATCTCTATCTCTCTATAATATTTTAATGTTCTTTCATTTTGTTCTCAATCCAACTTATTTTCATTACATGTATATGCCCTCTGTTTCTAGATTACAAAAGGTTTTCTTCACATAAAGTTGAAAAGAATGTTTCAACATATTATACTCCTTTTCTTTAAGTGTTTCCCTCTATATGTTCAATAAGAATGAGAAAAATGTTAGTAAGTGTAGCAACCCAAAATTTAATAAATTAATTATAAATAAAAACATAGGAAAATGTTGGATATAATATAATTGATTTTTTAACTTAAAATAAATATTTAATAAAGAATTAAATGTTTTATACCTAAATGAATTTGGTAATTGAAAGAAATTATAAAATTTCACATTTCAATTTAGTGGTAGTTGTTCATTTCAATTCAACTTTGAGATAACTTGAGGTTGAACTATATCTTCATTAGTTATCTTTATTAGTAATACAAAATCATGAGATTGTTCCTGCTTATGTTATAAATATATGTAACAATAGAAATAGAAATGGTGTTCCGTAATGTTCAAAGTCAATATTTATATTTAAATCCATTAAAACATCAACAAAATCAAGAACATATATGAATCTAGATTTAACAAAACCCATAATCTATTTAAAGTAATATTGTTAGCACCTGAGCTTCTCTTAGTTTCAATAATTTTATATATTCTCTACTGATGAGGCCAACCACGTAAAGGTGGAAGCTCATTTGGCCCCTCCCACCCACCCACCCTACCTAGAATCAAAGAACAAAAATTCGTCAACTTTGATGTGTTTTTTATTCATATGAAATTTGCCAGTGGCATATTATCAAGAATTGAATTATGATCTTCTATCAACAATTTCCATTGTCGATGCTTAGATTTTTTCCTAATCTTCACTGCCTTCAACTCCAACCGGGATGCTATGACCAAATGACTATATTTAGCACATATAACATTTGACTTGTAGTCTTGAAAAAGAATATGGTATTTACATTTCCTTACTTCTGCAAAGAAATGTCCCATTAAAACCATTGTACCCACACCATACATATAATTTGACGCATCTTTAAATTATTGCATCAACATGATTTTTCACCTAGTGCATCTCAATAAATAATAATGCACTTTTTTATGGATTATATACCAGTGCAATGACAGTAAATACATCACCTTCTCTAACTAAATTAGAAAAATGATCATAATCTTTGTCAATCACAAACGCTTCATTGTCGCGATCTACATCGTTGATATTTCCAAATGGGGGCAATGGTGTCAGTTATTGGTGTCTCCATGGTTTCACAAATTTGTTAGTCTCGTTTTGACACTCATTCAAAGAATCTACATCATCAATACATGCAAGACAAAATAAAGAGTACATGCATTTCTTGATTGTGTGTATATTTGTCATTTTCTTACTCCTAATGGAGTGTAAGCCCCTTGTTTTTGGGATGGCAGTATAATTATGTGGCAATGATCTTTCAACATCACCCATTGCAATATTCTATAAAAACCTTCTCACATTACCCATCCTTTCATTCAATTCATTGCTCAAATTTTGCTTGCACCAATTAACAACATCGTTTGAATTTGCAAGATGAGAAGCATAGTGATTCATTTGATATCTCCTGAGTGCATGTTTCACGCAGGCCCCAGCACCATCATGTTCTCCTTTTCCATGTCCCATTTCAAAAAAACTCCATGTGTGTCAAACATCCGTGTTTCCATGAAGGAGAGACAACCATAAGAATGATCGTGCTGATTTAAACTGGCCAGCACAACCATATGACCACATCCAATGTTATTTAAAAGTGACCTTTTGTCTTGATAATTATTTATAAAGCATACCAAAACAATGCTAGAAAAAACATGTATGTAACATCCTCAACCCTCCAACCGGCGAAGAGGACGCTACTAACAACAAACAAACGGGCAATCAGCCGCATTAACATGAACAAGGATAAATGTTGATATTAAAAAGCTTAACATAATACATACTAAGATGCATATAACATACAAGGACACATAGTTACTAAACATTCAACGGAAGCAAACATATACATTCCAGCATTCAACATGTTCGTCATTTCTCATGAAACAATAGATATAATTGCACGGATGAAATAGTCAGGAGTACTTATCTTTTAATGAATAACTCTCCCTGCAACCAGCTACATTGCTGCAATGTGCCACCCAACCATAGGCCACCATGCTCATCAATCTCTCAGCAACACTGCCACCCCCGAGCTAGGCATGATTCCTCAAGGAATAAGGGTCAATGTAGGCTTACACATAGCCAAGGTTTGCTAATCACCCAAACCCACACAGTAGAGTTTTACCAAGTCGTCAAGGATCTAGGAAAGGCTAAATTCTAAGTTGGTGGCCTCAACCCCAGCCCTCTCAAGCATACCCAGCCTCTAATCCCACTCTCAACAGTCCAAATACCCACCACTGCATACCACATCAAAACAATCCATTTGCAGCTCTGTGAAGAAGGAAAGGACAACTAGGTGACAGTGCCAAACAAAAGGTGAAACACAGCTCAGGTCCACAAGACAACTCAGGGTTGTTCTTAGCCCTAGCGTGGCTAAAAAAACTCAACAACAACCCAAAACCAGGGTACATAAATAGCCACAAACTCACAATGAAATGATGGAAACCTACACAGCCCCAAAACAGGGAAGAAGCCAAACTCCCAGCGTGGACAGAGGGAAACTTAGCTAACGAGTGTGGAAATCAACAGCCAACCAACATCCACAAGTCCACAGCACACACAATCCCCAATGTAATGGCTGGAGAACTTACACAGGAAGAAAATGGGAAAGAATGAACTCTCAACTTGTGTGCAAGGGAAAAAGACACAGTCCAAAAATGGAAGAAGGAAACAAAAACACAGTCCAAAATGGAAGAAGAAATCAGACTCTCAATAGTATCCAAAATCATGGGAAGAACAACAGCAACCCAAATCGTGGGTTAAAACAACAGCAATCCAGAATCATGGATGAAAAACCATGGCTATTTCACGTACACAGTAGAAATCGTGCCCTTGAGGCCGCTCTTCCAGCTCACTACATGCACAAAACCAAAGGAGAACCCCAACCGGTGTGTGAGGAAAATGATGGGAAAACTATGTGAGAGAAAAACAGAATGTCTCTCTGTGTGAGGATGGAATTCCCCAGACCACAATCATGAAGGTGAATACCAGGCCAACTGTTTGTGTGAAGGACACAATGGCTTCTACAGCTGGGTATGCGTACCATCAAAGCTGATAGTAGCCTACCATACTGATGCACCCCCATGCCCACGTTTCCTCAAGCAGTAACTACCCTCAACTAACGCCTGCCCCAAATGACTTGGCGGCTGAAAGAGATAAGAAGGTGGTTGACACATGGCACTTTCCCAATGTCTCCCATGGTTAGACAATCCCCCCCCCCCTTTATCCTTAGGAAAATCATGCCCTTTTCATTTTAACGTTGCACCGTTGTAGCTGGCTATAGGTTTATTTTAATTGATGTGCGTATTTACATGATGGAAAACTATAATGTGCCGGATAGCATGATATACCATTGGCAACTATCTCTATTGCCAAAACATACAAAACCAAATCGATGGTGGGGCTTTTACCTTTAGCTCCACACCACAATTAATTACAAAATATACATAATGTATCTTTAAATGCAAACGGGGTCATACCGGGGTATTACATTCCCCTCCCCCTTGGAATAACACTGTCCTCGGTGTTCCAATACATATACAATTTGCACATCTAAAATTTCAATTTTTTTGCAGATCTGCCCCACGTTCAAGTATATACTTGAACTTCCAGGACCAATCCCCTTGTCTTCCACGATATTCTCTTCCTGGTTGTTAGCTCTCAGCTTATCCTGAAGCTTAGGAACTTTGCGGTTGTTTCCCTCTTCATGCTCCCTCATTGGGCAGTCCCGACATAAATGATGTCCTCCGCATTCCCAGCATTTCACTGGCTGCTTCATATTTACCTGCTCAATTTCCTTTGAGTCTTCATTCCTGGACCGTTTCTTAATGGGTCACTTGGATGAATGTCCCATCACTGATCCACTTTCCTTTCCCTTTCCGATTGCTCCCAGAAGGATTTTCACCTCCCTTTGCAAACCAATAGAGTCTTGCAAAATCTGGTGATTCATTTCATTCTGCCTTTTCTATATCTTGAGCATCTCTCCAAGATTTTCTTGGGTCTTGGAAATCATTTGAAGGAGACTTCTAGCCAATTCCAGCAACTTTTGATCTACTGCCATGATCAATGTGCACCACCGAGTTTCACCTTTCTCACCTGTGAAATCCACGATTGAAATTCTGTCAAACCAAGCATAATATAGAAATTAAAATCAGTCAGTTAATTACCCAATTGGCATGACAGTCAAAGTCTTATCAAGGAGACTTTCATATTTTTCATGCCTTCCCAATAGGCACACGAGCTCATTCATGTCCATTCTTGGTTAGGGAATTAACTATTCCAACATTCACAATTTAC